>NTHP01000377.1:116189-126472 GCA_003416845.1 Oplegnathus fasciatus | reverse complement strand
TTGTTACAGTATATAGAAAGAGCACTAACTGTTTGGTGCATAGGCCTATTGGCAGTATTTTGAAAGGACTTCATATGATCTCTTGCACAAGCAACATATTTGCTCTTGGTTTTGATTAAAAACACATAATTTCACTTAAACCCTACTTTTTTTGTGCCATTACAACCTGCTGAAACTGAGAAGATGAATCCAAATGTATCTGCAATCCACAGAGTAGAGTAATAGTCAAAGTGAAAGAACTGAATATCTAGTTCCCAGTTTACACTCACCCAAAATGAACCAAACANAGGAATAAGAATACCAAACTGAGTTACTACTGAGAGAAACTGGCTTTAAAGGCAGAATGAGTAGGATTTGTTGTTTGCGGTTTGTAAACACAACATTCAAAGTTGGCCCCTCCTCCCCGGTGGTGCCACGTGCTTACGATCTGGCACCTGGTCACTACGTTTTCCCTCCCTCACACCCTGCATGCTGTTATTTGCTGGGGGCTACACACCACTGCCCAAAGGTTGGCACCCTGAAAGGTCTGGAACACAGCAAAATAAGAAAATACATGCATAGGGCAGGGTCTCTGCAGATACAGACACCACCACACACTTCTAGTGGGTCATAAGTGATGATTGAGAGGGGTTATTTTTGTATGAGTCTATACATTGTTTTTTTTTAGGAAAATCCTACTCATTCTACCTTTAAGTGGCGCTGTGTTACTTTTGTTGAATAGTGGCCATAAATTTAATCCATAAATCTGACCGCTTATCAGACTCCCAAACACTGCACAGCATTTTATAATACTGTGAGACAGGATTTTACAACTCTTACAACAAAGGTATCACACTCCCAATCATTTTACCCTTTGTTGCATCACATCAATCACCCGGTAAGCAGCTCAATAAGGAGAGATCATTGGAAGTGTAACAATATTTACTGACATAGCAAGTGATGGAGGTGGAACATGAGAGAAATGATCATCTTCCTTATTGAACTTTCAATATGTTGTTCACATTACAAAGTAATCTACCCACAATGTGTTGTCAGTTGCAGTTGCAAAACCTATTCTGGCACCATCTAAGAGAGGGGGGGCAATGGGTTTTATACCCCCACCCCCACAAAGTTAAAGATGGAGTGTTGCCCCTCCAATCCTGATGCAAAGCAGGAAAAAAGTGGTAAGATTGCTATAGCCTAATAAATTCCATTGGTGTTTGAAAAACTTCAAACTTGACCTAACTACTTTTTAATCAATTTCTTTTACTAACACAGCTACACACTACACACTCTCTGCATAGACAAGGGTTTTCTATCTCTATGCGCATTTCTCCTTTACAAATGTTTGGCAGCGTGAGTGAAAACAAATACAACCTGCAGGTCAGCCCTTTTCCCCTCCCACCACCAACTACTCTAATGCATAGCTAGCAACATTTCAGGCATTCCAGTGGTTTGCCAAGGGGCAAGTTGATTGACCCTGCGAACTTGGCACAGTATCTGAAAACAGTAATTTAGTAACAAAGAATGGAACATTAATGATGGACACATGGATTATTAATGCCACTGCCAATAAGGGCAGTACCAGGGATCCAGAATTGAATTGAATTGAATAGGCCTACCGTCCCGAGCGTGGTAGCTGCTGAACCCTCGTGTGACAACAGTGCCTCACATAGTATCTAAGATGATGATTGTGGCAGTTCCAGTCCAACTCCCAAAAGTCAGAGGATGGAGCTGGAGGAGATGAGATCAACTACAAGACGCTTCAGAGAAGAGTGGCTTACAGCGTCCAATTGGCTCAAATTCAACAAAAAGCTTTTTGTAAAGTGTGCAAGACATGTGATGAACAAAAACTGTTGGCATTTTCTATTAAAAGAGTGGGAGCCTTCCTTTCTGATGGATTCCAGAAAGGACCAGAGAAGTTCTGAGCACATGAAAAATCCCAGTGCTGCTAGGAAGCTGTCTCCAAGTAAGTTTCATATATGGGATGAATGTCCTTCAGCATATCGTCAACCAGAAATCGAAGGATATGGTTCAGACGAGAGCTCCTCTACTCTCCATCATCTCTACACTGCAACTGCTGGCTTGACAGGGTATAGCCATCAGAGGGCATGAAGACTTCCGATTCTAACTTCATGCAGATCATCCAGTTGAGATCACTTGATAACGAGTCTCTCACAGGCTGGCTGAAAGTAAAAGACAAGTTCAAGTATCTCATTGCAATGATCTCATTAGCTTCTGATGCTTGAGAAATATCCTTTTGGACATCAGGTAGGCGAAATTGTTCTCTGTGAGAGTGGATGAGACTGCCAATGTCACGCAACAGAAGCAGATGAGTATCTGTCTAAGGCATGCTGACCAGGATCTCACAGTACTGAGGACTTTATCGGATTCTATGAAATTGAGTCAAGCTCTGCTGCCACTCTGTTTTCCGTTCTGAATGACGCACTGATTAGATTGGGTTTGTCCTGGTGTGACTCCAGAGGGCAATGTTATGATGGGGCCACGAACATGGCTGGGTGCACATCTGGTCGATGAGCGAATGTTAAAGACATTCAAGAGGAGGCAATGTCTATGCACTGCAATACACACAACCAGTCTGTGATGCCAGGGGTCAGCACGCCTAGGTCCCTGCCTTTGCTTGCCACCCGGCTTGATATGCAATGCCAATGGTGGATAGGCACAGTGTCAACAGTAATGCGGGCGCTGTTAACAGATTGTTGTAACGAAGACAGAGCTGAGCCGGAAGGCAAAGCTTTTGATTTACCAGTTGATCTACGTTCCAACCCTCATCTATGGTCACAAGCCTTGGGTAGTGACCGAAAGAATCACAGGTACAAGCGACCGAAATGAGTTTCCTCCGTAGGGTGGCTGGGCTCAGCCTTAGAGATAGGGTGGGGAGCTCAGACATCCGGAGAGAGCTTGGAGTACAGCCACTGCTCCTTTGAGTTGAAAGGAGCCAGTTGAGGTGGTTCCGGCATCTGATTTCATCTGGCCTGGGAACGCCTTGGGATCCCCCAGGAGGAGCTAGAAAGCGTTGCTGGGGAGAGGGACGTCTGACTACCTTGCTTACCCTGCTGCCACCCCGACCCTGCCCCAGATAAGCGGAAGAAAATGGATGGATGCACACAACATGAACCTTGCCTTTCAGGATGCTGTTGCAGAACTGAAAATGCGCAGAGACGCAATGAATGTAGTGAAAGATCTAATCAACATGATCAGCGAGTCGCCCAAAAGATTGGCATGGTTTGACTCCTTAACAGCTTAGGCCCCTTTGCCCCACCTGTTGGACAATGTGAGTCAGCAGCGTGAAGTCTGATCTTGGGAACTACAAGTGTTTGGCTAGTTACTAGAAAGATTTTGCAGAAGATTCAAAAGGCGACACTGGTCACAAGAGCAGCGGTTCCCTGAAGCAGTTCTGTTTTTATTTTACATTCAGTCACCAAAGTTCTCCCTCACTGAAGTGAAAAAGAATATTGTTCCATGGATTCATTAAATTAGCAGGTGCTTGTATCCAAAGCGATTTACACATAGATAAATAATTCCTCAAATACACATCATAAAAGCAGGCTATTATCGCAAAAACTACCAAAAACAGCCCAAACTTAGTTGGAGCATGCACAGAGTCTCCTCACAACATGGCGTCATCGAACATTAAATTATTTGCCCTCCTAATGTTTAACTCAAATCCAGTTTATAATTTAACCAAGCGTCTCTCTTTCTCTTTCTTTTTACTCTTTTCATTCTCTCTTGCTCTGTTTTCTTTTGCCTCATTGGTGTTTCAAGCAGGTACAGGCAGAACCAGGCAATGCACATGGTTCACTGATATATGACTGTTTATATGCACATGTTCCAATAAAAAATAAAAACTTGGCTTGACTACTATGACCTGTAAAGTGAACTGTGTTCACTCCTCTATACTGATTCAGCTGACAAGTTGAGACTTGAGAAGTGAGCCTTGTCAGTTCTTCTTTTCTCTTCCCTTTGCCCACTAACCCTCGTCTCAGTTGCATCCCTATATGGTAAAAGTCTGACTGCTGAATGACTGCACAGGAAATCCACCATTTGAATACCAAGTTCAGAAAAAAAGCCACACACCACACATACACTTTGATAGACTGAAATTGTCACCCGACTTCAAAGCGTTCTTACATATCCATTTCAAGAAAAGCTATTCTGCTCTTGCTTGCCACATGTAATTGTAGTCACTTGTACTTTTTGTATTTTTCCTGTATTCTCAGTCCAGAGGCAAAGATCATGAACATGATCTTATGAAATTTTCATTCATTTTTTAAAAGAGTATCTGCAAAGAAAGACACAATGACATGCAGTGAAAACGCCTAACCCAGAGCATTTCGCTTGAGGTTTTGACGTAAATGGCATATGAGGCCTGTCACAAGGGGAACTGTGTGTTCCCAAGGTCTCACAGTAAAACAACAAAACCAATGAGTTCCTATACAAATTCTTCTACTATGCCTGAGTGCTTTGCATGTGTGTACGGAAGCATTTCAAAAAGGCAGACACTCCTCTGGGTCTGAGACATTTTTTGTGTTTTTACAGAAAACCTGACTACTTCCTCTGCGCGTGTGCATGCACCACAATGTACCACCTGAGGCTACAGCTGAGCTTCATCTTTCAAACACTGTAACCAAAATTTCACTTAATGTCATGTGGTTTCTTGGTAGATGACAATCAAATGAAATACATTTTCTCTGCAGGTAGAAGTTTCTTCATGTGTTCGGTCTTCTGATGACATACTGTAATGGTTTGAGAATTATTGGCCACGTGGAACTTCACCTTTTACGGAATCATCCTTGTGAAACTGTGTGCAAGGCAAACGGAAATACTTGCATGAGAGTGACCAGCCATGCAGTTAACCTAAAACAAGCAAGCAAACACACACATTTATTATTATCATATCTCTTTCTCTCAGCTGCAGTGAAAGACAGCTTCCTTATTCTGGTCTCTGAGACAGCAGGTGATTCATTTGTTGAAATCCAGGATGTCATCATCTTTCATGTGGGTGTTAGGACTTCTGCTTGGTGGTTTGACTGTAAAGTGCAACCTTGTAAAAGAGGTCTGTTACAGAAAGCAGACCCAGTACACGCTGGAGGCACACACATGTTAGCAAACATGCAAAATAAGTGTAATGCCTGAAAACGCAAATTAGGGGTCTAATAATGATGCATCATGTTGCATCAATTTGAGGTTTGAAAGCCAACAGACCTTTCTCACAGCAGGCAGTTTTAATAGCGTGTTACAGGTGTAACTAATAACATAACACCTGCATTCCACTTAGGTGAGTCAGTTCGAGGGAAGATTGAGACCACTCTCATATCTGTACCGTAAATATGAAGCTACAGCCAGCAGCCATTCAGCTTAGCATAAACACTGGAAGCAAACTGAATTGTAAAAACAACATGTTGGGGTTTTACAGGGGGTAGATTGCCTGACAACTGCTCAGAGCCAGGAAACAGTCTGCCACATAACCCCCTGTAAAAACTCTTTTGTATTAAACAAACAAGATATGATGTGTTCATTTGTGAGCCTTAGAGAAGCAGGTAGGTGTATTTTGTTACCTCTGGACAAAGCCGGGCTAGTGTCTCCCCCTGCTTCCAGTCTTTGTGCTAGGTTAACCTAACTGTAACCTTACTGACTGGAGAGATATGAGAGTGGTATCAATCTTCTCATCCAACTCTGCGCCAGAAAGCAAATTAGTGTATTTCCCAAAATGTATGACAATTGCTTCAATAGTTAGATTTTACATACAAAACACGATGAGCCTATAAAATATGATACAATGCTATACATAAAACTACCCAGTAGTTTTAACTGCTGTATATAAAGTATGAGATCCACCTCAACCAGCTACAATATTAAAATCCTGCTTACACTTTAATGCATCAGTTATTATAATCCAATATCATACATAATAGTATAACACTGACAGGGGCATTCTGCTGCATAATGAGTACTTTAAGTACATTTTGTTAATAATATTTCTGTGCTACTTATGTAAAATCATGAGGACTTGCAGGACTTTCCCTGGTGACTGAATATTTTTACATTCAGGTATTGCTGCTTTTGCTAAAAGACCTCAATACTTCTTCTACCCTTGTTTATTGCTTACATCAGAACTGTTACATCACATCCTTTGTTATGGCTGAGTGTGGGGCAATTGTGACTGTTCCTTAACTCAAAATGTCTGCTGTGAGAAAGGCTCACTGCTTGTCTGCTTTGACATTTTATAGTACATGCGGAGCTATTGCTGTTTAAGTTGCTGAAAGTAAGTAAGAATCTACTGAAAGGATCTAAATCTGCTGGATTACATTTTAACACATTTAGATAAAAGGTATTTGCGTGTATCTAGTTCCCTTCATGCTACAACGGGCCTAACATCATGAATCAAAGGGATGTGGCCATAGCTTACAGATCAGTGCCTGATTCCCCAGATAGCTCTAAAGTTGACCCATGCCTTGATTTACAGTGATATTACACAAAAATGGTCTTGGAGTCATTCAGAGTGCCATTAAAATGCACAGCCACTCTCACTCTTATTATAGAGCTCTGTGCACAGAGGCAGTTGACCTTTCACTGTAACCCCATGGCTACAGAGACAATGTGCAATGTGCCAATAGGGCAGGTTCAATAAATAAATAACTATTTTAGTGGAAGTCACTGATGCAGAGCAGAGAGTTATAGTTTAATTAAAATGAGAGTACAATCTTCAGCAGGGAATAGATGTGCACAGTGTATTAGTAATTGGAGTGAATGGGGGAGGCAAAGTTGAATAGAAAGTGAAAGATAAAAAAGGACACTAATTGTTGGAGACAGCTAAAAGGGGGTCAGAAAGCAAAATTATGTAAGATATTTCTGTGGTCTGGCAGAGACAGACAAACAGAAAAAATGAAGAAGGGAGGAGGAAAAGAGATATGTGTTGCCTTAAGGTATAACACTGAGATGAGTATGAGTGGAGCTGTTGTGTAGGCTGATGGTTGAGTGACGCAGACATGTGACACTCACAAGAAGTGAGTCTTTCTGTTTGGATTTCAGGCGAGTTTTGCAGGATGGGTGTGGTTTAGTTTTATTGATTCTTTCTGTTCATACATACACACATACACACTCCCACATACACATACATTAGCCTTACATTAGTATTCCTAGACATGCTGAAGATTTTAATACAAAGGTGGTTATTGGTGTGGAGGTTGAGGCAAAATAAGAGATCTCAGCCTCACCAATGTGGCAAAAGATAAAATATGAAAATATGTTGTTGGGTTTTTTAAAATCGCTTTCCAATTGCTTGTATCTTCTAGTTGCTTGAAATTGAACTTACATCCGCCTAACAAGGGTCTATATTTGTGAATGATTAAATGGACTAGTTCAGCTGATACAACCGGACTCTGTAAAGTTTATTTGACTTTTTAACCTCGTCAGGCACTCTTAATCAGGAAAAGGTGTGATGAATACAATCCCAGAGGATAAAATTGACTTTTCTCTTGCATTGCCTCCTCTGCTCAGTCTAGATTGATCAGCCGTCTTTGAAACAACCTTTGGAACAGGAGGTGAGCTGCACATTTTAACTTCCTTACATACAGATGCAGATAAGGATTTCTGCTTAGTTTCAGTTCAATTATACTTAACCCCAAACTCAACCACGAACAGAGGACTTCTAGAAATGCTGAAACAGAAAGAATGGGAGACAAATGCAAAATAGCATTAATTCAGTTTGCTTCAATGTATTTCCTGGTGTATCAGTGTAGTCACATTCCAGCTTGGTAAAGCTTCCATACATGTAAAGGTTCTTTTTGGGGCTGATCCATAAGCCAAACTTAATGACACATCATTTGCTGCACTAACATCCTTGAATCATGACAATGACAGAGAAGCAGAGTGAAATTCTTCAGATTTTCTATGGAATAATAAATGTACAAAGTGATAGAGGTAAAAATGTTTTAGACAAATATGTCAGAATAAATCTGATCTCAACCAGCAGTAATGCCGGAGGACATGGGCCAAACCCACAAGCAGAGAGTATAATTTTCGAACAGTTACTATTTTTAAAGATGACCTCATTCAAACTGTTTTGTTCTTCCATATGACAGGTGGATAACTCAGAAGGCTGATCATCAGCAGTGATAAAAAACCAATAACAGATTGACATCACGGCAAACAGACACCCCACTGTCAGCTTGTATTTAGAGTGTAAACGCACTCAGTAAACTCGGTAAACAGATGCTCATTTGGGGTGGGAGAATGAAGTGGCCCTCAGCTCGTTAGTCTCTGACAATGGCATCTCTATGCCAACACTGTGCAGGGCTGGCACACAGGAGCACTGAGAACTGACCCATTCACACTCACATTCTCTCTCTGTCGCTCTGTCTTCCCTATTCACATGGCCTGGAAGAATCTGAAAAGAGACCCACCCCACCACCCACCCCCATTTGCTTTGCTCAGTCACACAAATTTCAATTTCCAAGCCCCCCTTCGTCCTCCCACCAACCATTATCTCTCTCTCTCCCGCTGTCTCGCTCTGTGTCTCTCTCCCTCTTCGCCCAATTGGGGTCCCCAAGAAACGTTACTCACAAGTCTCAGTTAGGCTTCCAGCTCCTTCCCAATTTACATTTTATCTAGACCGACTGCCACGATGAAATAGATTAGTAATGCCATTCCTGCGTCACAAAAAATTACAAGCAACCAAAATAAAAGAGCTTAGAGGTCAGGGACGTAGTGCCTTTACAAAATCCCCGTGACTATATGGAGACCATGTGCGAGTCAAGATTTTGTTAAACCTTTTAAGTTGATGTTAACTTGTTAGCGAACAGTGGCTTCTTTACACATTCGGCAGATACAGAGCAACATTAGCAGTC
Source organism: Oplegnathus fasciatus (assembly GCA_003416845.1). Lineage (NCBI taxonomy): Eukaryota > Metazoa > Chordata > Actinopteri > Centrarchiformes > Oplegnathidae > Oplegnathus > Oplegnathus fasciatus. The sequence goes on along the minus strand of NTHP01000377.1, from coordinate 117,623 downwards.
ATTTGGAGTCGGGCTCATGTCAACCTGATAAATGTAAGTTTATCTATGCAGGTTTTTTCAAACAATGCAATGTTAATCCACGTGGTAGTGCTATCTAGAATCTGCTGGTAATAAGAGCCATAACTACCCTTGTTAATGATTCATTTTACAACAGGCAAGGTACACAATAACTAATTACTGCAAAAACATCTTTAAAACTGTAGGAAAGACATACAGCATTCTCTATAGCAGAAGATACAATGGATTTCTTGAGTAGATGAATTCATTAAGTGGCAAGAGATCCCTCCTCCCAAAACACACATACATACACACAGAGCTCATACACACCCAGGGCCCCTGCCTGTGTCTCTCTTGGAGACGTTATGAGGTCATTCCCAGAGTGAGGGGTTGTTTCAACATCATTCGCTCACACACAGACGACTCGGAGCATGCTGGTCTGTTTGGATTTAAGACCCCGCTGAGCTGTGACTAACCAAATGTTGAATCGGTCAAACAGTAGTGACGGAGTCACAGATTGGAAGTGAAAGTGACCGAGTTTGAAAGGCTTTTATTTCAAATTCTAAACCAAATGTCTTATATTGTGTATCCACAGCTGAGAATCATACAGACGTGATGTATCTCAGTCTTTCAGTGTTTACAGAAAAAAACGCACACCATTGGTGAGATAGAGATGTCTAAACTGGAGCAGACACACATGCCCACACACTTAGAGCCGTGTTTTGTTTTGTTTTTGGGTTTTTTTATCTTACCAACTACAATACATGACTACATTCACTATGTTACCCAATTTAAAATTAATCCCAATCCCTAGCCCTAAAACCAAGTCCAAAGTCAATCACCATCCAGTCTCTGAGAGGGCACTTTGACTCTTATATGGATAAAAATACAAGTCGGTCATCATACAAACATTTAGAGCTATTGAGTAGTCACCCAAAACCAATTCTTGCCTCTCTCTCTCTCTCTCTCTCTCTCTCTCTCTCACACACACACACACACACACACATACACACACACACACACACATGCATGCTTGGGCAGAGCACATGATTTGCTGTGGGCTGTAAAATATGCTGATGTGTTGAGGAGGTCTGAGGAATGCAGGAAGGATCTGAGTGGTATCGCTGTGCAGGAACTGATCTGACGGTCCTTGTTTGGACACTCCTACAGGTCCTGTATGCTAACATCTCTCTCTCTCTCTCGCTCTGTGTCTGTGTCTCTGTCTCTCTGGCACACACTATCACACCCAAACAGATTGGGGAGAGGATGCTGCCTGCATTTACCTTTGTCCACGCTGAGGACTGAGCACTGAGGACTGTAAAGTGAAAGGAACAAGGGGATGGGGGGCTGTTGAAGGGCCAGCAACCACCTATAGGTCTGTGAGGGGCCTATAGCAGGAGAAAGCAGGGACGGGGGGGACCAGGGATGCCCCCCCCC
>NTHP01000377.1:97926-116082 GCA_003416845.1 Oplegnathus fasciatus | reverse complement strand
CCCCCCCCTTGTTTTTCTCCTTCTTCTCCCTCTCTCTCTTCCTTTTATATCCTTACACACACACAACTCCCACACACACACCTACATGCTTGTTTTTGTTACTGTTTCAGTCTCTTGCCTCATCATGTCTCATATGCGTCTTCCTGTTAATCACTTGTCTCGCACTATTAATAAATAAAAAAGGAAAAACAGCATTTCAGTGATGGGTTTGGAGCTTGTGAAATGATGTTCAGAAGTACCTTCAAAGCCTGTGGTTGTGCATCATCATTTGTAAACCTGTGAAAACAACACTGACTCAATCTCTACACAGCCTGCATAGCGAAAGCAGCACGTTAGCGGCGCGGCAGCAGCTTCAGTTCTCCATCAGTGTCCACATAGGATGTGTTCATGCACAGTACTGAGTACAGCTGAGTAGGGATTTCTGGCACAACTTCACCCACTTCCAAGATGCACGGAGAAGGGAAAAAAGTCTGAAGAGGCCGATACTCCAGCAACACTTGTAGTGTATAGAACAACTTTATTGTTAGACCAGCGCATTTCGGCTTGTGGCCTTCGTTGGGATCGTCGTAAAACACATTACAAGGTAAAAGACAACCAATCATATACATCCATACACATATCAGCCAATGGGGCACCTACACAGATGGGCTGTGTATGTGGTCATGTGGCTTCAGTCCAGTCGTATTCCCAGACTGACAGAGAGGCAAGTAAAACGTAAAGTTATATATTGTTATAGTTATAAAACTGTATAGAGTTTCAATTTTGTGCTAGAAATGATAAAATTAGGGTGTGTACTGTATATCTAATGTCCATTACAAGTCCTCTCAGCCCAAGTTTGTTTAGTTGAAGTCACAGAAAGTTTCACAATTCTACGATGATCCTTGGTGTGAGCTGTGATCGAGTTACGAGGATCTCTGACTTCTCTCTTCTGACACTTCTCACTGTTGCTCTGCAGATACACTGCCGCCGTAGCACAACAACATCCTGTTTGTGTGCTAAGATTCTGATATTGTTGATTTAACTAATATTTAATGTTTAAGTGTGAGTTTTAGAAAGGGGGTTTAGTTCTCCCAGCAGAATCCTTGCTGCTGCTCAGATTCTTTGAGAGGTCTTTCAAAGACTAACTATATAATCATTTGCTACAGTCGTTTGTCTTCAGGGCGCACCTGCAGAAATCTTAAGGTGTTGAAACATTGGTGGTCATCATCTACTCCTTCTACCCATCGTGAGCTGCTGCACCTCCCTCACTCTGTCCTCCTCCTCACTGACAAGAAGTTGCTCTGTGTAGACGGCTCCTCACCGCTGATGTTTTATGTTGTAACTAGCGGTTAGAGTTTAACTTGAGATACTGGTCTGTACGAGTGGGTTTCCTGTACACTGTGATCTTCACTGCTATGTTGGCTACATCAATATTGACTGATCCTCTTTGTGTAAAACATTGACATGCAGTTGGCAAAGTTAAAGGCGATTTGATCTAGTGGTGAGCAGTATTTGAGCGGTGGAGCATTTTTAGCCACGGTAGACGCATGGCTCTTGTGATGGCGGTGTCTGTCTGACGGCTGGCAAGTCACCACTTTGGTTCAGACTGAAATATGTTGACAAATAACATGGACTGCCAGGAAATTTTGTACAGACATTCATGGTCGCCAGACGATGTATTCTAATGACATTTGTGAACCCCTGACTTTTCCTCTGGAGCCAACACATGGTTGACATTTTTGTTTCTTATTGAAATATCTCAACCACTGTTGTCGTCATGATGTCCGCCTCAGGTGTGTACATTACTGCTCATTCTGCCTCTCTGTGCCCCTTCAGCGTTATTCTTTACCTGTCCACCAGACGCCCTCTGACTTTTCTCCTTTCGCTGCAGATCCCGTCATTGCCATCTGCCCTGCAATCGCCTCTTTCCCCTCACCTGAGCTTCCCCACCCCTCTCCCCTCCTGCACCCCATACCCTCATCAGCTACTATACACCAGCCCAGATCCATTGTTCCTCTGCCAGTTCGTCGAAGTTGCAATGGGCCTCATGCCTTTGAGTTCCAGCCATTTGTATTTGTATCAGATCTGTTCCTGTTTTTTTCCTTTTACCTGTTCTGGATTTACCTGGATTTTGACTTGCTGCCTGTTTAACACCTGCCTGCCTGCCTTGCCTTTGTTTGCTTGTTTGGACTGCCTTCCTGGTGTTGACACTTGCCTGCCTCACGATTCCGTACGCCTGTATATACCGTCTCTGCTGCAATAAATCCTTGTTACTCTCCCAGTCAGCCTGCGTTGTCTGCATTTGGGTGCTATCCCTGTTACTCCACACACACCAGCCGTGACAGTTGTATTTATGCCATGAAAATTGGACATTCATGGACCGCCGATGATGATTCGTAAAACTTTCATCCCCTGACCTTTCATCCAGCACCATCATTGTCAGCATGTTTGCATTCTGACGATAGCATTTAGCTTCATGCACCACTGTGCTTAAGTGCAGCCTCACAGAACAGCCAGCATGGCTGTAGACTCTTAGTCTCATTTTCTTTTGTCTTCATTGAACATGTGAGAACAATGAAAATTGGACTCTGGTTGCACTCAGGAGAACTGCTGCGTGGTTTCTTAGGAATGAGAAAAAAAAAACAAGTAAGCGACCTAAATATTCAAGGTATTGTGTGTGTGTTAGGAGGCGGATGTTGACATCAAACACCAGCAGTTCCTCATTCTTTGGAACCTGAGCACAACAAAATAAAAGAAGGAATGATGTTGACAGTCAATTATTGCTCCATGTGCCCCAAACTGATGTGAACTCCAGAAAATGACTAATCTACATTAGAGCATTGAGCTCATTAATATGGCCTCTTAAAACACATCACCCCTGTCTCAACTAGCCTTAGCTCCCACACACACACACACACACATACACACACACAGTGGAACATGAGCTTAAACTAGTCCTTGATTACTCACTTCCTCACAGCTTACTTAAAGCCACAGTGAGCGATACCAGAGCTCTGTCATTATGCAACCTGCTATTAGTCCTCATAGATCATTGCAACCACCCAGCCAGCCTGCCAGACACACACACACACACACTCACTCCATCAGTGGCTGAGTCATGCCGACAGACCATTAAACAATTCATCTGAAAGCTGTAGCAGAGTAACACACACACCACACACATGCTGATGGTGTGTAGGTTTGGGCAGCTAGGGGCCATCGCCTGACCTGATACAGACCAGCAGCCTCCAATCGTATTGAAAACCCAGCATCGAAAGCAACAAGACAACACGCAAATTAGGCCCCTCTATTGGAAATCATTGTCCAGCCTTTGATTTCACTGACTGTCCCCGGCCTCTGAGGCATGCTGACTTACCACACCTGACCGTGATGTGAATGCACAGCGCAAGAGGCTTACTGACTGTGGATTGAGTCATTAGGAAGCAGTGTTCAATGGTAAAACGCTTCAGTTCAGTAATGTATTTACCAATCCTGGTGAATTGTAGTACAGAGAATAACTGTTTAAATACAGGGCAGTGAAAGAATATAGGCTATAGTCCAATTAATCTGATCATTCACTGAACAGTTTGATGTAGAAAGGAAGAGAGGATGTTGGCATAGCAGAAACACAGCACCAAACAGCATGACAGCTCCCGATTATTAATAAGTAACCTAAAAAGATTGCTTTTGAAATGACTAACATTTAATAAGTGACGTATTCATTTATTGAGGTCTAACAAAATGACCGTTGAGATCTGGGAGGACAACAGAGAACGACAGAGGGACGAGGACAGATAGCGAGGAGCTAAGTGAGACACTGTGTGACGAGAACGGCACACAATATTTTGTCTGCCTCCCCAGCTGCCGACCGGCTCAGCAAGACGGTTACAGCGGTGACCATGGAAACCCTCGGGAGTCCCCTAAGCTCCCAGAGACCGTTGCTGTGTGGACCTTGAATCCACAAGTGCCAGAATGCTCCCATTACCTCATCCTACACTGGTGACAAAAGGAGATCTAAACGGTTTGGTAGTGAAGAACCCTCTATTAGAGGTTTGTAATAGCGTCATAGCATCCCTATAACATTGTCGGACTCATGATGGACAGTTTAAAAATCAGAGAGAACCCACAATACAACGCGACTCGGCTAATGTAGCCTCGAGCTGCTAGCCTCTAGCAGAGATGAGGAGCAGCTGAGGTCTGGTAAGCTCACTTCTGTCTAACTCCACACCCTCAGAGGTTCGTCTTTTTCAAACTTGCAGTCTAACTCGACTGACTCACTCAAGTGACATCATCACTTGAGGCCACAAAAGGCTTTATACAGCTTTGTTCACATGTGCAGTGGTACTCCCCACAACCTGTAAATAGACTTTGATGTGTAAAATCTGTGGAATTCCCCTTTAAAGTCCAACTGAAAGCACAATTAGCCATCTCCCTTTTGCAGTCAAAAATCATGTCAAAGTGATGTTGAATGTACTGATATTATTTTCATTATCTAAAGGCAGATAAAGGGTCTTTGTATTCATCTCAGATGCTTCTTAAGCTTTTAACCCTGAGTGGGTAGATATACAGAGACACAATGTAAAAGAACAAGCTAGTAACTGTAGCTTACAAACTAAGGACAGACAGCGTGTTTTTGCAGTGGTGCTAAAGAATATCGTTTAACAAAGTGACCGAAGCGATATTATTTGCAGGTCCACTTTTGAATTGTTGTGCTACAGCTGATTAGCTGATTAGGTATCAAGCCTGCTCTTCCTTCATGAATGTCTGTTTGGCAGTTCATTCAACAAGCCAAGGTGCAGGACAAGATGTGTAGATGCTCATAGATAAGACGGAGACATTACCTGGAAAGCTAATGCACATTGTTCAAAGTCCGTGGCTTTTTTTGTGTTGCGTCGACAGCTGCTGTCTGCCTGTTAGTGTGACCGTCGACCTACAACAGAATGGTGACTTTACTGCTTCATACAAATAAGTTCCCTGTTTATATAGACGGAGAATAAACACCATTCCTGAACATCGAGTCTGCATTACTGTTTTACAATGTGCAGTTAAACTGCATTACCACACAATGATAATCTAGTACTGACAGAAAATCATTTGACTTGGGGTTTACTATGATGGACTACGCAACTCAAGCAAGTTTCAAGAGTCTACTATCAGAATTTCATACTGTACAGAAACAATGCACACCAATGGCTGCAATACATTCACAAGTCTAAAAAAAAACACTGTACAGTGGTTGTAGAAAAGCTTGTTAGGATTCCAAGATAAGGTATTTATTTTGATTTACCTTTTTTTTTTAACTAATCAGAGGGATCTCTGACACATGACAGCTCTACAGTGTCTAGAACTACCAACTTTACAAATGACATGTTGAAGAACCCTCTTTTTCAGGGTCTAAGCCACCTGAAAACATGGTATTACAAGCTTCAGAGACACACAAAAGACACTTCAAGAAGCAGGTTTTGGAAAAAACATCAATTTTTATTTTGAAATGACTGATCTTGTGCCCACTCCGTTTTCTTTCTTTTTTGCAATATTTTTGAAAATCTCTTCCGCCAATGTCCAAGATAACAATGCTCTTAAAAATAAAATCAAAAGGTAAAACTCTTCGGAGAAAATAAAATTAATCTCAAAAACAAAAAAGGTACAAGAAAAAAAAAATCCTATTTTTTTGCAGGGGGAAGGGAGGGTTGAAACCAAATAAACAGAGATGCTACAACCGAGAAATGGCTCCTCCAGGGTTGGGAAGATGGCCGAGGCCCACGCCATGATGAGCCACATGCCGATCAAAGTCCCACCCCCGTGTATGGAGGATAGCCAATCACAGTGTAGTGTCCACAAGCTCCCATGATGCCCCTCTCTCCTTGGGAGACTAAGGCCGTCAAACACAGTAGGTTACAGTATGTATGGATACCTTTAAGTAGTAGATCGTGAGATGAGACACCAGAAGAAAAGATCTCCATTTTCAAAATCCTTTGAGATTTTGGGGAACATTCAAAACTTGACTACATGTGCTGCTGGGGGACCAATATATCAGCTGTTTCTCTGTATTTCTACGGCATCATGTACTGTGGAATAACGCCATGTACTCTTCTACCAATTCTGCCACAGCTCTGGAAACATCAACATCAATTATATCCAACAGAAACTGGGAGGAGAAAGTAAAAGGTACTTTGAAATAAGATCCAAAACTATTCACACTGAGAAAAAGACACATTTGGACGAGTGATAAAAGGGATTCACGGCACAAAGCACAAGTATGAAGACAGGAGGATGAATTACAGTCCATCTCAGGACAAGATGTAATGGCTGACTTTGAGGCTGTAATACAAACACAGCTGTTTGGCTGGAGATGAAGAGGTGGCTAAATATGTACTTAGCACTATGACTCAAGCTTACTCAAAGTAAGCCGCCAACTATCAGCGAGGATACTGTTAGAAAATGGAGATCTCTTCCTCCTGGAGGTACAGTGTATCATGACTAAGAGCATGCTCTGGTGTCAAACACATGCCTGCGAGTGAAGAGTTTCATTTCAAAATAAGACATCTATCCTTGTCGATGAACTCCTTCTTACAACATAATCAGAATAGGGCATTTTGAAGTGAAAACCTTCAATTCTTCACATCCTCATTACATGAAATTATTCCTAGCAAACAGTGCTGAAGCCTTGATGTAACGTCATATTGCTCAACTGCAGCCCAGCTGAGATGAGGATGATTGTGAGATGATGATGCACAGTACAGTAGATAACCAACCATGAGCTGACCAGGGAGAGGGCAGAGGGTAGGTGAGGAGAGAAGGCAGTCTGTGATCTTTAGGAGCGCTTATACACTTGTTTTTAACTTTGCATTTGTGTGCGCATGATGGCTCTCCTGCATATTCTGCGTCGGTGTGGACATGTCAGTGTATGCAGATACTGTCAGTGTCCATTTTTGGACTACATCCAGCCCTTAAAGGAACAGTTCGACATTTGGGGAAATTTGCTTATTTGTTGGTAGGGAGAAAAGAAGATCAATACCTCTTTCATATCTGTCAATACGAATTCACAGCCAGCAGCCAGTTGACTTAGCTTAGCATAAAGAAGAAAGTAGGGAAAAATAGCTAGCCTGGCTCTGACAAAAGGTTTAAAAAATATACCTACCAACACCTCTAAAGCTCATTAATTAATACATTATATCTCATTTGTTTAATTGGCACAAAAACCGTGTAATAATGGCAGTTCACTGTCTTACGGTGGGTTATGTGCGTATTTCTGGGCCAGGAACAGTGACTTCCTGGAGCCTGGTTGCCCAGCAACTGCTTCTGTGTCATTTTTACACCTCACTTTTTGTACAACAACAAACCAGATATAAAATGTTAATCAGTGAGCTTTAGAGGTGCTGGTAGAGGGATTTTGTTTCCTCTGGACAGAGCCGGGCTAGCTGTTACCCTGCTTCTTTGTGTTAAGCTAAGCTAACCAGCTGCTGCTCCAGCTCTAACTTTACCGTAAAGATGTGAGAGAGGTTTCGATCTTCTCGTCTAACTATGGGAAAAAAAACAAACTGTTCCTTTAACAATACAGTAACGTCACTTGGGGACTTGAGTGTCACCATGTTAAGGAGTGTGCAAAATCTGAGGGTCTCAAGAAAGATATTCCAGTGTTAGCCAGGGACAATTTCAGTCCTGATCTGCCCCCACATGTACTGCGGATGTACTTTTTTAGTCTTCCAGATACACAAACCAATACAAGCAAGTATGTGAATAATGCAGCTTACACATCAGCTTTGTTGAAATCGAGGATATAAGCGCCCTAATTCAGATGTTGTCATTTTAGAGGTGCACCAAAAGCATCTGTACTTTCAGGATCTGTGCCAATACACTCTCACTACAGTAACTCTGATCTGTTTTTATCTGTTAACTTATTCTGAAGCTGTTGTTGAGAGTACATTAATAAGCTGTTATACTAATGAAAAGATAATCTACTGTTTTATAATAAGCCATTATTCAGCAGCATAAACAGTGTTTGGTTAGTATTTAAAACCCTTATACTGGTTCTACACATTGCTCCTGATGCACCTCTGCTTTGTTTGTGTGTACCTGTGTTCTTGTAAAGGAACAAGTTGTTCACCATGAGGCCTCTTTGCCGGACCTCACTTTGAAAGTAAAATGTGTGTGTTCGATGCGTGCATTTCCCTTTCGTTAAGCGCCCTCTCCATCCCACCTCGCCCTCTCCCCAAGAGGTAGCAGCCCTGCAACACTCCCCGCCCCCACCTATTCCGCCCCACCCCACCCCACCCCACCCTGACCAGACCCAACCCTTCCAGTGGACTGTGGCACTTCTCTACTCGGCCTGAGCGTCATAATTGGCTCCGCCCGCCTTCTTCAGCTCTGTGCGGATGTTGTCCTCGTCCAGTTCTCTCGGGTCACTAAACATGAACTCCTTGGCAAAGTTCTGCAGAAACAAAACACACGCTGATGTGAAGAACCGTACTACCACAGGATAAACGTATCTTGCACCAAAAATGCAACGCCAGTTTACATCAACTGCTGGGGATTAAGAAAAGCAGTGACTGAGGACAAGACAGCTAATGATGTCAGAGAAACAACATGTACATTTGTGGCAAACAACGCTTCAGCAAACAATCCTTTCAATAACTTTGAGAACTAATCATCAAAATCATTTTTCCTTTAGAAAATACGACAAACTTCTCAGTGCATCAGTCCGACTCTGACATCTGATATCATCGAGAGGTCAGATGTTTTGTTGTTTTTACTGTATCCAGCAGTCTGTTGCCATACTGCCTCTGTAACCACCCAGTTTCCCCAAAGGGACCATTACAGCTTCACTCTATTTTGCTCTCATGATGACAACCATTACTTTAATTGCTACTTTCTCCACATGTGACACCGTGGAGTCTCTGACCTGCACGATCTCTTTGACCTTCGCCTTGTCGGTGCTGATCTTGGCGCGCTGCAGCCCGCTGATGTTCTCGCCAATCCAGGTGATGAGAGTGAACTTGGCTCGTTTGCTCATGGCGTCTCCCGTCATGATCCGGATGAAGCCGAACAGACGAGCATCATCTGAGGGAAGAGACGGAGGAGAGTATGTAAGACTGAATATACAGATTGAAGGTGCTTACAGCAGATATTTTAAAATGTTACACACTTCATCACAGCCCAGTAGAAGATGCACACGTCATGCTCTGATTGCACCTTTAAACAAAAGAATCAACGTGTTTCTTGTCATAATGAGAGCACTATTGATCAATGTTACAAGACATGAAGTATGTAAAAAACATATTTAAATCTGTATATTTGTCTTTGTGTTCATCACTTTGTGTTACGGTGTGTCAGTCTGGTGTAGCATCAAGTGTTTCAAAACTACATTGTGTGTATGTCTGTGTGCGTGTGTGTGAAAGAGACAGAGGGTGAGAAAAAAGAGTTTCGGTGTTGCAGTGCAGAAGAATATAAGGTTCTGCTATTTGCAGTTTTGTAGAAATGTGTGTGTGTGTGTGTGTGCGTGTGTGTGTGTGTGTGTGTGTGTGTATGCAACGAGGAAATATTCAGGTCAATAGACTAAATGAGTCAAATCTTTTGTGAGCCTTGCAGTTGTGTCACTCAGACCTCCAAGAGACCACGCCGATCACTCTCATGGTGGTCCACTGCAGAGCTGACTGTCTGTAAATGATGTCTGAACACATACAACCAGGCTACTTTTCTTTTCTTTCTGATGTGTACCTCTTCAGGCCTCTAAATCCTTTTCAAATGAAACAATGTGAGCAGAGAACATCACTCTTTAGGGTGAACTGCTCAGAGACATATGCAACATGTAATGAGGGGTCACTAGTGTGCGGAGCTTGACTATAAAGGGCCACACATCAATAAGTTTAGGAACCAATGGTATAGGGGAAAGCCTACAGTTACACTACACCTGTGTTTACATGCACTGTAATTTTCTCCCCTATATCCCCTTTAAGTGTTATGAATGCCTGCTGACTAAATACAAACTGACAGTGATATTTGGCATATCAAAATGGGATACTTGGCGTGTCAATTCTGCCACATGCTTGAGTGTGGGCTGGTATCTACCTCTAATTCACCTTGTGTTAATAAATAAATAAACATCTGGAAACAGATAAAAATATAATTTTTGGAGGGACACTGAGATGTCTTTATTTGCTTCATGAAAGAAGGTTGTCGTCTTGTCAAGACAACGACAAACCCTAAATATCTATAATACTAGACTACAGCTACCACTTAGATCTGAATCTTTACAACTTTGACCCCTTTAGTCCTTCTTTGGTAGTACTGATAAGAAATGTCTCCAATGCTAACAAAATAGCACTTTCTTACTTTATTGTTAGTAATATTGGTTTTTTCTATTGTTTGTGAAGTCAATAACTACTGGAGAAAAATGCCAACAAAAAAATTCAGTATTCAAATCCATCAGATGTAAAACAATAATTTCCTTCAAAAACAACAGATTCACTATTTCAGTTCTTTTCTTCTGAGACAGCCACACTATAATTTAGCAGAAGTAACCAGTGGTGCGCAGGTGCTATCTACAAATGGCTAATGATGTCTCATAAATGTAATAAGCCCCCTATTGAGGTCCTGCACTTGACATCTCATGATGTAACAGCCACCATATAGGCAGGCAGAAAACACACAACTCTCTGTCCTGGTAGAATATAAAAACATGTATACTGACTGCTGAGATATATATGAGATAAAAAACTGCATGACCAGAAGAGGTACAAGAGTTTAATTTTATCATTCAATAAGCATCACTGCTATTGACGGATATCAGCAATTAAGAGTACCATGGCGGGGGAGATAACTATAGAGGAGAGGGTGATTTTTGTGGTTAGACTTGGAGCCCACAGAGCTCACAAGGCTGTGCAGTGATCATTTTCTAAACGACACTGCTTGAGAACTGCATCAGGATTTATCTGTAAGTGCTAAGTCGAGGCAACCGGACTTGCTTTAGAATTTGTGTTTTAATTTGTTAAAGAAGGTGCAGAGAAGGTGTAGTACAGTGAGTTACAATGACATGGACAAAATACTCATTACTGTTTTCCAGATGTTTCTGCCTCTGTGTGGCTGACTGACAGACACTCTGTATACTCTCACTTTGAGCTGCAGGGCAAAACTTCCCCAAGTCTTCAATAGAGCAGTCTAACTACTGGCAGAGAGGTCCCTGACACCAACTGGAATTAACACCCTTACTGGGTTAACAACACACAAAATCTAGTTGTAAATGACTGATGACTGGTGGAAGCACGTGACTCTATCAATAAATTGACCAAAAGTCAGTTTTCCTGCACTAACACCACTGCAGTGCCCCGCTGACTGACAGAAACCCAGCCAAATTGTTCACTGTCTCTTTTAAAGCTCCACCAGGCAGCGCCTATTGTTTTTCCAACCTACTTTAAATGAAACCACACCTTGACGGTTGCGTTCCCATGGAAACCGCAGTCATGGGTCCCGTTAAATATCAAAGCTATAGTAGCTTGGAAAATAGCGATATGGGACACTGAATTTGATGAATTTACTGTTAATCAGACCACAAATGAGACAAGAATTAGCGAGCTAGCGTGCTATTTCCTACCTGTATGTTCAGTGGATGTCTGCTGATGAGTAATGGGAAACATTAATGCTGAGTCTATGCGTCTATGAGTCAAGCATAGAGGCTGTATTATGTGTATTATTAGCTTATCATTTAGAAAGTTATAAGTGGCAGCTGAGACATGTCTTCATGATAATAATAACTTTAGCCTATATAGCTAGGTGTTAAAGTGACAGGAAGTTTCCTCCTTTCTGAGCTTATTGGAATGCAGTCAGTTCAGATGTTACCGTAGCTACCTGCTCGAACTGAGGACGTCTGGCAGGCTGTAAAAAATGTGCATGAGAAGCAAGAATTAACGTTAGACTATTAGATATCGTTTGCTAGTATATTCTTTTAACTTAAAACTGCGGCAAATTAACATTAACAGATCAATTACCTCAGCTCTGCGTAACTGTGATCGTCAGTCATCTTTGAAAAGCGCTATTTTCCAAGCTACTGTAGCTGTCATATTTCAAGGGGACCCACGTGATCGCGGTTTCCATGGGAACGCAGCCGTCGAGGCTTTCGTCATACGGAAGTGGGCCTGGTTTCATCTAAAGTAGGCTGGGAAAACGATAGACGCCACCAGGCAGCATTTTTATCTAACATCACCCTAAAACTCAAAGTGGAGCAGCAACAGTGAAGAGCGCTGAGAGACTGGGACACGACAGCATCACACATGAGCATACCCTGCGCAGCTCGCTGCTGGGAGGGATGGAAACGAGTGACAATAGTCATTGTGATTAAGATACATGCATAAAAACACAGTTAAAACGTCTCCATCAAGTGGCTATATTCAAACTATTGCCAATGAATTGATTAATGAATAGGCTATAAACCAATTTTGATATTCAGTTAATCCTTTAAGTCATTTGTCAAACATTCATTGGTTCCAGGTTTGACTAAATGAGGGACACTCCAGCGAGTACTGTACTTCCAACAGTACGACAATCAATCACTTTACGATTTTAACTGAAGATACACGAAGATGATAGATGATAGATTAGATGATAAATTCTGAAAAGGTTCTGATGGTGGTAACAAGCTAATTTAAGCCAAGTTACTGTTAAAAGGTCAACTGATTTTACTAAACTGCATTGTGTGACCTGTATTATCTTTATGTACCTGTTGAAGCAGCTGATAAAGACTTTCCTGGCAGAGTCTCAGCAGCACTATTCTCAGATCAGTCCAGCTGCACATTAACGGGAGCAGCCACTGTAAAGAGTCTTATCAGTGCAGCCACAAAGGACATCACTAGTTTCAACACCCTGTCTGAAGCAATGCACACACACATACACACATGCACACACATGCACACACACGCACCTGATTCAACTAAGTCAATTCTGTGACACTCAAGGTGAATCATCTCCCTTTGTCTTATCTGTCATTGTCACTGTTTGAGATTCCAGCGAGGAACTAGTACAAACACGTACCCTCACCCCGACCTGGAGCTCGCCCACACCCCCACACTTCCTCCCTCTGCCAGACTCTTCCTGGTTTGTCTTCCCTTTGAAGCCATGCTGACTCTGCAGCTGGCCTCCCCTCTGCTGCAGAGAAAACTGCACTGAAACTACAACAGTGATGAGACTGCAAAAAAAGACTTGTTGGGAGAGACGTTGTTCTGCATAAATTCACTTCAGTTTAGCACACCGAAGGTTGGCGGGTGACACCATATCTTCCTGCGTACGCTCCCTCAGCCCACACTCAGTCCCTCTGAGACGCAGCCTAGAAACTAGAGCTGTCTCCTGTGGACAGTGTCAGGTGGGTTTGGTGAGGAGTGCTGTTACCAACATGTTAACTGAGTCCAAATTTGGTCTTGTTTTTATCTCTACTAACAGCAGGGCCTAAGGATGGTGAGGCCAGTCAGTTGGCCATTTAATTTGATGTGGATCCTTAAAGGAAGAATCCAGATGACTTTTGTGACACCAGATCTTTTATATTTAAGGCCACTCAAAACTTCACTTTGGTCCATGACTAAAAATCTTAATGCTACATTTCTCTGAAATATGCTGTGGCTAGTCATGGGTCCTCAGAGGATGAATTCTACTGTTTTGGGTGACCCTCTTTGGCCTTTCCTCTAGTGCCATCATTAAACCAAGATCTTTGCTTGTACACAACAAATTCATCCTGAGGAGCACTGAGTGTGTGTACCAAACGTCTAAAAAACGAACTAAAAACGTCAACCTCATGGTGGCACCAGAGGAAAAGTCACTAGGATTCATCGTCTGGGAACCACGAATGTTTGACCAGTACGTTGAGATATTTCACAGGACAAGAGTAAAGTCTGACAATGGATGAAAAATCAGAGAACTAATTAAGTCATTAGGATTCATCCTCTGGGGATAGCCTGTTAAATATCCGAATTTCAGAGCAATCCAGTTAAAAAGGTTGTCAAAATCAAAAATGGCAGCCCTATGGTGGCACTTGCTTCAATCCATTAAATGTTGAGATATTTCACAGGATAAGTGACAACTTTGACCTGTTGGTGGCCCTAGAGCAAAAGTCAGTGGATCATCAAAGTCAGTATGATTCATCCTCTGAGGACAATGAATGTCTTTACCAAATTCATCATCAGTCATGGGAATCCATGCAATATTTGTCAAGCAATTTCAGTCTGGACAAAAGTGGTGGACGGACCAACCAGCACTGCCATCCCTACAGCCATGCCACTATTGTGACTAAAAAAACACTAGAAATCTATTTTGAAGATTTAAAACCTGAGAAACACCTTCCCATCAGGGGACAGTCAGGGCTGAATTTCCCTTTAACTGATGGTTTGATGAACTACAATGAATTATTTACTGTTGCTACATTTTGTCAGCAGAGATTGGGTTTAAAACCCTGGTGGCAAATTAAATTTGATGTAAGGATTCAGGACTTGGTGGAGCAATGGCCCTGTGTGCAGTATCTTCTTGCATTGATCCAGGTTGTGCACACCAGAATTCTTCTATTTTTACTCACTGCAGCTGGATAAGTTAATGATCACTATTCAAAAGGAGCCCTCCTCTTCTCAAGCCTCGCTAGAAGATCAGTCTGCATCAGCTCCTCCTACACTCTGCTTTTTTTTTACAGCTACAACTTCACTGCTAAATAAGGAAAACGAGCCCACAGACAGAAAGATGTCTGATAATGTGCGTGTCATCTCTGAACAGGAACCAATGGCAACCAGGCCAGCTGAACTGCTGTACGGCACAGTGATAAATGAGTTATTTCAACATAGGAGTGTGAGTTCTGAAATATCAGGAAGAAAAAAAGGGAATACACGCCTGAGGCAGCGAGCTTTAAGGACAACAAGAGCAAGCATCAGAAACAGCCACACCCAACATCTGAGCAGATGCTTCACTCCAGAGGACACAGAAAGAGGGGAACTTATATCAGAGTGTGACATTTTTTTCTTTACATCCTGCCAGCACCCATTAGTTGTCTTAGCTCGCTGTCGTCATTACCTGAAAGTCCCTACTTGACTTCTTTTTTTGCTATTTTTAACCTTTTTCTCTTTTAGTGAGGAGCAAAAATAAGCCCCATGTAGACAGAGATACTGCTAATCACTGCTGTGCAGTGAATACAGATCTGATCCTTCATTCAAAGACACACAAGCACGTACGCACTAAGACAAGATGAAAACATGTATTTATTTTATTCAGCTGCATGTAGATGCTTTAGTGGGAGTGTTTTGTGATTCAGAGGCAGTGACAGGTGAATGAATGGCAACTAGTTGGAGAACAGGGAGTAAAGTTTAAAGTAAGACTTCAACATCTTCCCGTCGTAATTCACTGACATACAAAAGGTTGACCTCAAATGTTTCACCTTGTAAAGACCACGCACAGGATATTGTAGAGCAGATTATGCAATGCAATGCATACAGTGTTAAGTGCTTTGACAGCGTAGTTACAGGGCTCAAGGCCAATGGGTGACAGAGCACAGAGTCTTAAAAGATTAGTGTCCTGCCAAGTCAAGCTGTGTGGCATATAGGCTGTTTAACCCGTCCAGAGCCAGAGCGCAGACAGGCCGCACACACACACACCACTAAATCTAGACTAGCCAGCAGCAGGGAGATAAGTTTCACCCTATATTTCAAATAAAATCTCCTCCTTACCTGTGCACATGCTCTTGAAGTCCTCATAGTCAGTCCCTTGTCCTCCAGCCACGATCATAGAGCCCTCATATTTAAACACAGCCCTGGAAGATGCAGAACACAGCCTGTGTTATTACACTCCATGCATTATTCAGTCTCGTGATCTGTTGATTCCCAACAATGGCGTTATGAGCAAAATGAAGCAATGCACAAAATGCCAGAGACGCCCAAGCAACGTGGCTGCTGTGTGTCAGCCATG
The DNA here is from genome assembly GCA_003416845.1 of Oplegnathus fasciatus. Lineage (NCBI taxonomy): Eukaryota > Metazoa > Chordata > Actinopteri > Centrarchiformes > Oplegnathidae > Oplegnathus > Oplegnathus fasciatus. The sequence goes on along the minus strand of NTHP01000377.1, from coordinate 100,179 downwards.
TGTGAGTGTCACTACTATAACGTTATCCTCTCTGAATACAGGACAAAGGAAATTACTTCTGCCCCGCTGGGCCTGATAACTGTGCAGTGTGTGACCGCTAAGTATCCAGAATACAGATGAGCTAGATCCGGACAGGACACTGAAAGCTGCGTGTATTTTTGCCCATATTGTTATAAGCACGCGCACTGTGATCAGGGATTCATGTATCCACTGTGGAACAATTCACGAAGGTCTCAGGTTTGCGGGCAAACCTCCAATGTGCCATTCTAGCGCGCATTCAGAATAAGGAGGTCGAACTACTTTGAAATATCGAGCAATTTAAAATTAAATTGACTAAATGCGAAGGTTCATGTGGCATAAAATACACTTCATTACATCTTCCATGTCTTTAGGGATCTATCTTCCATTCGGCATGTATCCAGTTAGCCAACATGCGCTTATTTAAATAAAATATAAACTTTTATAAAGGGTCTGCTTCTTATTTTCGCACCCTTCTCCACCGAAAACACGGCGCAGTGGGCGGTAACAGGCTCTGTGAATTACATCTTTAACTGAGATTAGATCGAAAAACAAATCGCTTGATGCATCATATTATTGCCGAAGTAAATAATGGATAGTAAGTTTTAAATCTTCAAATGAGGTCCTGGGTTATATGTACGACACATTTACTTTTGGCAAACATGCAAGGCAATATACAATAGTCACATTCTTGAACGGAGTATGGATAAGTAACCATGTCCGCACACTCACCAATTGGTGTCTGTGTTATCGTCTCTGACTTGGTTGTAAGCCTCTCTGCAAGCCTCTTTATCGATTTGGGTTGCCATTTTTCGGGTGGACAGGAATCAAACAGTCGAAGTCAACGTTGTATCAGTCCAAAGCAGGGAGAGCTAGCTACGCAGTAATAAAGCAGCTAACTTATACAAGTGATGTTATACATCAGAGAACTATAACTGATAACGGGATACAAAAGGCTGCTCTCCAAAATCACGACCACCGCACAGGAACAATTGAGCCGGTTAACGGAAAAAGACGGCTCTCCTTCTGGCAGCTCGATTCATTTCCTGTATATTGCCACTTTATGGGCGTTGGTGATGTTAGTCGATCAGGTTGCCAGCAGACAGACAGAGAGGTCCCCCAGACGCCGGATTCACCTTCTCGCTGTGAATGGTCAATGGTATGAGGGCCACTGTCAAGGCAGCCACAACGTGCAACTACCTCTTCCGGTGAGGATTTTCAAAATAAAGTAAAAATAGTGAAGACGATGCCCCCGGAGAATTTGGGCCAATGGCAGTGATACATTTTGCAGTCATATGTGCAAGTCAAAATTTTGTTTTTCCATTAAACTGAGGGTATATATATATATGTATATATATGTATAGTCTTTTAGGGAAAAGAAATCAGCAGTGGGGAGATCATTTTTAACACAATTTCATGATCCTGTTTTTACATGGTTACCGTACTACAGTGATCTGATTTCAGCCAAAAAAATCCCCTGGAAATTAGCCCATACAAACATGACCAAACAAACATACATCATTTTAGCAGCATGAGATTTGGTCTTCACTTTGCTACTGATTACACTGAATGGTTATTTGAGATTTTATTTATTTATCAATATTGGAAATGATACAGAGTAAAAGCGGGAAAATGGGGAAGGGTGGAGAGGTAGAGATGTCAGTTCTGCCGTCAGGAAACAAGAGAAGAGGGACTGGAGGAAACATATTAACGTTAAGCAGGAATGGGGCAATATTTCAAAATGTAATCCTTAATCAATCTGTCACATCCTGTGAGGAATTATTTATTCTTAGAAGTACAACTGTTTTGCTTTTGTACGCCAGAAAATGTCAGCGACACAAGACAGTTTTATACTGAAGGCATATCAACCAACTTCCGGTTTTACTTTTGTTAAATTATGCAACTTGATATAGCTCATATTTCGAGGTATTGAAATCTACCAGTTTAGTGTCAGTAGTTTCATTTTAATTCATAACATTTGTCCTTGAGGGCCAATTAAGTTTTTATAATAGAAACATCCACATACACTACAGTAGAAAACTGTACAGTACTGTGCTACATAAAATATTGTAATGTGTTGTTTATTCTTAACAATGTAGTACAACACAAAACTAGTGTGGCTATTATACACAATAATTAAATACAAACTATATACAACAACACAGTACAGTATGTCTGTCAGCCAGGGGCGGGGATTGCATGTGTATGTAGGCTACATTGTGGTACAGTACAGCA
>NTHP01000377.1:7677-95727 GCA_003416845.1 Oplegnathus fasciatus | reverse complement strand
ACTACTCAGTCCAGCACGAGGCATGATGGGAAATGTAGGCCGTCGCTACGGTATTTACCTCTTTCTTCAATCAGTAGGCTACAGGATGGCTGAGAACAGGTTAACACTGCCATCTAGAGGATTATGTCCATATTGTCTCAATGTTATCAGTCAACTGGCGTTAATATACGGCCCGACTGCGAGCCAATAATTAATGTTACATTATCGTCATCAGTGCTAGTTAGCTAGCTAGCATTAGTAGAAGCTAACCTGCTAGCTAGCCTGAGGTGGGCGTGAGCCTGGTGCCAAATAAGTTTTTATAGTTGTTAAACTGCATCATCGTAAACTTTGACCTTTTTAGCTGTTCCACAAAAAATGAAAGGATGTTTTGCTGCCTTTTCATCTTTACTGGTTTACTTCACTGTGCTGCACAAAGGCTACCGGCAGCGACCGGCAGCTTTTAAGATGGAATGTTTTTTTGCATGTTACTCAATGCATGAGTTGACATCGTGAATCAATCAGTACACCTTAAATGTCAATATGACGACTTTGACTGTTCTGTTTGTTTTTATTGGCTCTCTTGCATGACATACGCTTTAGTGATGACTGGATCTTAAAGCGGTTAAAAAATNTATGAATTTCAACCGGATTATGTGAACTCTGCATATTCTGTTTCCTCACTTGGAGAAAAAAAGTGTCGGAGCGTCGTTCCGGTGTGCTCCGGCAGCACTACACCCCTGGTGCTGACGTCATGATTAGTAGGCATGATGAGTAGTAGGCTACATAACCTACCGAAAATGTCATCTTGCTGTGTTGTTGGGTGCCAGAATCTAAGGAGTAACAGCTCCAAATTGAAATTTTATTGCATACCAGCTACCACTGCCAGTCAAAAAATCGAAGACAACTATGGTTAAATGCAATAAGATAAAAGGACTGGACTGAGGCGATCATCAAAAATGCTCGTGTTTGTAGCACACACTTCATATCAGGTATGGTTAAATAAAGTATTATCTGTTNNGGGGGGGGGGAGCTTGCCTAGGGCACTGAATGTGCTAGGTCTGGCTCTGAATAAATGACAGTTGGCCAGCAGGGGTCCTAGCCCCCCCCTGCCAGCATGCTCACAAATGCCGATTGGAGAACGCCCTCTGCCGGCCATAGTGAGCATGCGCATGGAGCTGCATTTACTAAAACGTTTACGGGGGGGGTAATGACCTTATTGGCTTTCCATACTCCTCGGGTGTTTTAATTTGCTGCGCTCATACAACAAAGGACTTTATTCTGAAAACCTAAACCGGAAGTACCATTGTTTATTCAGGCTAGCTGATGATATGCTACATTGTGCAGCCTCTCTGTGGTGTAAGAAACTATGTACTCACAGGAATATGTCTCTGTAACAGGAGACTGTGTTAAAAGAGACCGTCTCAAGAAGAGGGACAGTCTGTGTCGTCGTTGAAAAAAGCGTCGTTTCCTCCAGAAAACGCAGCCGCTTCTCCTTCCTGTGCTAAAGTGCGCTAACAAGAGATGCTGTTAACTGTATCACAGTGGAACTAGATGCCTTCTGCTCCACCGCACGTCCACATGTAAGCACCAGTCCGTTTATAACAATGGGAACTTTCTAGCCTTTAAATCAGGAAGTGACAGAACTAGCGAGCCGTATGGGAACCAAATGTCCTCACAAGCGTAGAAAGATGAGGACAGTAGGTGCTCTACGTGTCCAGTTACTTGTACTAACTCATGACACATAACTTTCCTGGTTCTCACGTCTTTGAGGGATTAATGTAGCACTAAGAATGGTGTATAAGTAGGGTTTGGTGAGTTTTATTAAGTATTGTAATACCTGTGTGTGTGTGTGTGTGTGTGTGTCCTTTAGATGATGCTTGCCTGAGGGGACATAATGGACAATGGAAAACTGAGCCGTGTGTGTCGGCCCCAGAGGATCAGTGAATCGTCCAAGGTCAGTGTGTGTGTATAGATTATATCTTTTATACAGTCTATGTGTGCGTGTCAGTGAGAGGACTGATCACAGAACTGCGCCGTACAGTCAGGCTCTGACACACACACATGTAAATACAAACAAGAAGTTCATTTACAGCAGAGAGGTGAACATGACAGTGAAGATGACTCTTGGGGACGAGGACGTTCACTCATGCTGAGGCAGGACAGCGGTTCATTTCAAGAGGACACTGTGAACATGACCTTAAAACTACAAGGAATAGTATTGTAACAGACTGGGTGACATGTTAGTGTTTAACTGTTAGAAGTGTCAGCATGTTCAGAGAGAGGAGTTCAGCCAAGATTTAAAAAAAAGACTGTTTACTGCAGTTAGTGAGATTTCCAGGGTGTCGGTGAACATGTTAGAAGCTGTGAAGCTGTGAGGCTGTGAAGCCTGTCAGTCATTCAGCTCCCTCTGACAGGGGTTGGTTTGAGATAGTGGTCTGTGAGTGGCAGAGAGTTAGAGGGGATGTTTGTTGTTCTTCCTTCTAGTTTGGGGAGAGTAGGGGCCCCTTCACACCTACCTCATTTGGTCCGGACTTTCTGACCTTTCAGTTTGATCTGAACCAAAATGACAGGTGTGAAACCCCCCCGCACCACCGCCCAGACCAAACAGTTAGTTTACATTCAGCGTTTCCCACCAAAACACACGTGTCCTTGAGACCTAACAATTGTATTGATGTTGCATTTCTGTCTTGATAAAACATTTGCAAAGTGGATTTTTAAAAATATTTTAAATATGCATTGTTTACATTGACGATCATACTGTATTTCTTCTTCCCTGTCTTTGCTGATGCATGGCCGCGTTTCGTGGCACGATCAATCAGTGGAATAACATGAAACTGTCAATGGGAATGTGGATTGCATTACCCACAGACATGGGACATGATCATATTTGTGCATATGCTGGCATCTTTAGCATCTGCCAAATTATTCTTTCTGATGACATAAATTTTAGTTTGTAGAAAAATAAAAATCACGGTGCAGTCTGTCTGTCTCAGTCTCTTTATATGCAAGATAGTTGAGCAAGAATAATAAAAGACCTGCACCACCTGCAAGGCTGTCATTGTTATACACAATCACTGTAATAACCAGTTTCATCACAGGCGGAGCAGAGAAGTCTGCGCACTAATTCATTTGCTTCTGCTGTTTGTGTCTCTTGACATCAGCCTGAGATGTGCAGACAGCTGGCTACCTAACATTAGTATTGGCTACCTGCCTACATCGCAGGGACAAACAGAAGTAAAATTTGTAAAATCTGCCACTCTGTTTCAACTCCTGTCCCGTACACAAACACAAAGCGAGAGCTCAGATGACTGTGCAGAGTCTGTTTTCAGTCTGTCCCTCCCATAAATGCAAACAATAAATTTACTACGAGAAAGCCTGAGACAGCTAGCCACCTGGAGTCGGGAGACACCTGGAGTTACGGCGTAAATAGGGAGCAGCGGAGCACTTAAAACCTATAATTATATATAATTATATTGTAGCTCTGATGCTCTGCGCAGATTCTAGTCTAAATGTGGAAAATGTGTAACATTTATTATGGAATATAACATCAATCAAAAATTAGCTGTTGGACTTTGTCTCCAGAAAGTGGATCCTTAAAGGATCCCATGTAAGATGCTGCCTGTCACACTGTTGCCCCAGTTAAAACAGGTTAAATATGAAAAGGAGACAGTGGCTGCCTTCAATTATGACAATACAAGTTCAAGTTTTATTTGTCACATATAATCATACAGGGTATAATCATAGTGAAATTTGTGACCATTAGCTCCTCCAACTATGCAGCAAAAACTAGTGTAAAATAGAATAAGAGCAAAGAATAGAAATACACAATAAACAATAATGTTAACCAGAAATACATGTAGAGTTAGATATGATTTAAAGGGTAACTACACCCTCAAACTCTGCTAGAACTCTCCCAGAATATTTATAAAATGTAACTGTCGGAGGCGTGACCTGACACAGGGGATCAGGGGACTCGGGTGAGACTGACTTACCACTACTCAGTGTAGCATGGACAGTGACGTAGAGCTGGTAGTCAGAGCTAATGAGCAGCTACTGTCAGACTCTGCGTGTCTCCGCTGGAAAGACAGGGAGCCCGTGTCTGTGGGGGAGAGTCTGTACATAGTCGTAGCCCTGTTGTCTAAATATCTTCTTAAGCCCTGAATGTAGCACAGTCATATCCGGGTCCGCATGTTGCTTTTACTGCCACTGAAGAGGAATAAGTCTCTACATTTGTTACTGTGCTTTCCATAATAACAAAAGAAACCCAATAATCACCTATAATTTCCTTGATAGAGACCTATTTTGTTAAATATTCTAATGTTATATAAAAATGTTTGACAAAAAATTCAAATGACCATTTCCAGTGTCCTCAATGAGTCTTTGAACTCAGTAAATAATCTTTTATTTCCATCTTTACTACAAAGAGCAGCGTCCTTTACCTTTGATCAGTTCTGACGTCTTTTTAGAAGAATTATAAAAACAGCTAAATTATTTTTTCCCCAAAAAAAATCAGGAAGTTTAGGGACTTTTTTCAACTCTGAGTAGTCTCTGCTGTCTTCCTCACAAGTTGCATTCTGCCCCAACAACCTCCACCAAGACGGTAGAGCAGCTTGTATGTAGCCTAAGAGTCAAAATCTGGGGCCAAAGAAAGTCTGCAAATCACTCGCTACTGCTTGTGAGCTTAAATGCTGTGAGCGCACGGTAATAATAATAAATAAATAATAAGTGTGGTATTTTAGTGAATGAATCAAACTGAGACTGTAAAAGTCAATAATAACCTCCCATCAAACTTGTCGTTGCGGTGTGTTGGCAGGTGTTCCACTGGGTGGATCAAGCTGTGGAGGTGTTACAGGGCCTCAACGAGCAGCGGCAGCACAGTCAGTTCTGTGATGTGGTGCTGGTGGCCGACGACCAGCGGGTCCCTGCTCACCGAGCCCTGCTGGCCGTCTCCAGCCCATATTTCCAGGCTATGTTCACCTTGGGCATGAGGGAGGAACGCCAGCAGGAGGTACGTGCTGTAGGATGCTGCAAAGAAAGTTTTCCACACGGGAAAAATCAGAGAATTATAGATCATTTGAAAAACAGGAGCCTTTGTCTACCTTCCACATTCTGTGTTTTTTCATGATTTTTCTAATAAATGAATTCCTCTGGCTGTCTCTCGCTCTCAATTTACATGTCGATTATTATATATAGTAATGTCATTAACATAACTCGTGCAGTGATAAATATACTATATGTCCACCTCTCGATTAACTTCCATGGTCCTTTGCCTGTCTGCAGGTGGAGCTGGTTGGGATGTCCTACATCGGCCTGACCGCTGTAGTGGACTTCCTGTACAGTGGAGAGCTGCCATTGGATGGAGGAAACATTGACTATGTGCTGGAAGCTGCCCACCTTCTGCAGGTAGGTAAGAAACTGGGCACTCTCTGTTCAACATATGATGTTAAACGTATAGAAACACTTTGAATCAGGCTTGTTCCAGATACCTGTAGGTCAAAGGTGCATCATATTACACTGTATGTGAAAGACAGAAGGACAAACAGAGGTTTTTGCTCAGCTATAGGCCAAAACTCAGTGGTCAGAACGCATCGCTGCTCCCAAGTTTCTGCAAAATTTAACCAGTTATGTCAGGTATTGTGTAGTATTGCAATAAAAAGAATACAAAGAAGTGACAAGTGGGCGGTTGTGGCTCAAGAGGTAGAGCAGGTCGTCCACTGATCACAGGGTTGGCGGTTCGATGCCCACTTCCTCCTGTCCACATGTAGAAGTGTCCTTGGGCAAGACACTGAATCCTAAATTGCTCCCGATGGTTGGCCAGCACCCTGCGTGGTAACTCACTGCCATCAGTGTGTGAGTGTGTGCGTGACTGGGTGAATGAGCAGCAAAAATCTTGTAAAGCGCTTTGGATAAAAGCGCTGTATAAATGTTGCCATTTTAGCATTTATGACCAATTGAGGCTTATAATCAGGGCGCAAGGCAGGCAGGGGAACTGTGAGGAAGTGTTTGTCAGAGGGAGACTTTGTTAGTCTTATCCTTTAAATTGTATTATTTAGCATTTATTTATGCACACGTGCAAATTGTTTGTAGGTTGGGGTTAGTGTTTAAAATAACAATTGTAAGATATGTATTTATTACGAAAGCAATTTTACTGTGTGTTATAAAACATTTATTAACTGTTTGTACACATGTACAGCAGGTTTAAAACTGTTACATGTATTTAAAACTACTTAAACACATGATTATATTTGATTACAACTGTATGTTATATTGCGTTATCAAACATTCATTAACTGATTTTACACCACTTATGAATGCTTCATAGGATGAGTTATAGTTGTTAAGTCATTAATAAACAAGTCCTGTTCATAACAACACACAGTGTTTACAGTGTATTATAAAGCATTTATTCATTGTTTATTCAGTGCTTATCACCACTTAATAAGAGAGGTTAAAATTAAGTGTTTTTAAATTGTTAAGAAATAAAAATGTCAAAAAACAAAACTAACAGTATAATTCATTTTAATGGAAGCAAACCTTTCATTATTAAAGAACAGCTGTCAAATGTAAAAACCTGTTGTCGTCCAGGTGTGGCGAGTGGTGGATTTCTGCTGCCAGTACCTGGAGAGGGAGGTGAGTGAGGAGAACTACCTGTACCTGCAGGAGCTGGCTCTGCTCTACAGTCTGGAGCGACTCGACACCTTCATCGACCACTTCATCCTCACGCGCTTTGCTACGCTCTCTTTCACCCCAGATTTCCTTCGTGACATTCCATTACACAAACTCACCTCCTACCTCTCCAGTGGCCAGGTAAATACTCGTCGTTTATGTTGAGACTGGAAGTTAATTCATGACCTTGGAAACAGCAGCTGACAAAACAATCTCACCACAACACAACATGGAGTCCACATCATGTTTGGGGAAGAGGACTTAGATGTGGCGTAAGATCTTAAGGAGCCGCCATAATTAATATCTGAGCTCCTCTCTTCACCACCAGGTTCAGCATGACAGCGAGCAGGCGCTTCTCCAGGCCACCCTGCAGTGGCTCAGCCAGACTCCCGGACGGACCGCCCAGGCCAGACAGCTCCTCTCTCACATCCGCTTCCCTCTGATGCCAGTGGGGGACCTTGTGAACCGGGTTCTGCCAGCAGTGCGGGCCCTGCTGCCGGAAGAGGCCGGCTGCGAGGCCCTGGTGGAGGAGGCTCTGGGGTACCATGCCAGGCCCAGCGCCCAGCCACTCCTGCAAACAGGACGCACCACGCTGAGGGAAGGAGTAGAGCAGCTGCTTCTGATTGGAGGAGAGGTACATACGGTTGATTGATCATTCTGATGATGACTTGCAAAAATGAAGACTTGAGACTGATTTGGGCTTGACTGACTTGAGACTTGATTCCCTTAAGAGTTGATTTGACTTAAGGCAAAAAATATTCAAGTTTTGACTGCGTAATATCTTGTATCTCACATAAAAAATACATAAGACAGCAACTGGCAGGCCTTGTGCAGCCACACAATGTTGCTTATGGACACTGGTAACTTGACTTGGACTTGTCCCCAAGTACTTGAGACTTGACTTGAGACTTTGCACTGTTTGCTGACCTGAAATTTTACAACTTGTATGTTGCAACAAACTGCAGAAAATGAGTGTTTTTTATTAACTATGCATGTCATAAGTTACAGTAGGGTAAGTCTGTGTGTAATCATCACACTTTTGGACCGCGTCGTCATAGATTTTAATAAAATTTCACATGCTGATTTGGTCATAAAAGAAACCTGTGGAACCGAAATTGCACGTGTCTCGGATTGCTATTAAGGGAGATTTGGGCTAACGAAGTTTTAATAATTAGTAAACTCTTTAAACTCAGCTGGAACAGACGCTCATCAGATTGCTGTAACCTCTTTTTTTTCTTGAGGTGTCAGAACGTGGAGAGGAGCTGAGCGCCAATGTTTGCCGGCTGGACGGTGAAACAGGAAGCTGGGAGGTAGAGACCGAGCTGCCAGCCCAGCGAAGCCACCACTGCCTGGCAGTGCTGGGGGGCTTCATCTTCGCTGCCGGCGGCAGCTCGTCCAGGGACAACGGTGGAGACGCTGCCTGTAACCTGCTGTACAGATACGACCCCCGCCACAACCAGTGGACCAAGGTACTGTACCAAACGGCCAGTTCCATTCTTCTTATCAAATACTTGCCAGTTTCAATGAAGTGTGTACAACATACACAGAACATGCAGATTTAGATGTTCATCACAACTCAAGAACAAACAAAAGTGCCAGTACATTCAGTGGAGGAGGTAATCTGACAAGGTCAAAGAGCATTCCCTGCCCTCCAGCTGCCATTATTTGTTCTTCTATTATTTCTCGCTGCCTGTGTATTGTTCTTGTCTTGTAGCAGCTAAGTAGCTCAGACACCGTGACAGTGTGATGTTTTTCCAGGGTTCTCCAATGAACGAGCGGCGAGTGGATTTTTACCTGGGGGCAGTGGGAGAGTGCCTGATCGCTGTGGGTGGGAGGAATGACACTGGAGCTTTGTCCTCTGTGGAGGTTTACTATCCTGCTGAGGACTGCTGGTCCTACGTGGCAGCACTGCCCAGGTAGGAATACATGTTACTACAGACACAGCTGTCTGTCATTCAGATGTCTCTGATATATGATGGTACAGACATTTCATGTATGACTTTGGTGGCTGCCTGACTTTTCATATATGGCACTACAGTAGCACTACCAATAGGTCAAAACACTGTCCTTAATTTAAGTTAAAGCTGCATTACTCAGTATTTTAATATGAATGGGTCAAATGACTGTGAAATGTAACAGGTAAAAGCAACGGTGTGCTAACATGTTAGCCATAACAACTTTATAAGGCTATATACGTACATGTCAAATGTGTGTGTGTGTGTGTGTGTGTTTTTGTGGAATTCTGCCCCAAGTGGCTAAAAAATAATGATAATGCCGCTTTGACAAGACACCTCAAAAACTCATGAAGGATTTCCTGTCAGCCTTAGCTTACACAGGACAAAGTTGAGTTGAACTGAGACCAGCTGAGCCTGATGATGTGCAGGTGAAGCTGATGGAAGTTGACCTAAGCCTGACAAACTAGCCTATAGAAAAAGTTGGGCCAAGTCTGACAATGAGCTGAGTCTGAAAAACGGTGTCCTAAAATGGCCTCTGTACGGATGACAAACCCTTTTAATTTAGGAAAGGATGTTATTTTCTCTGGCACCACGTGTGGGCCAAAGTCAAAAACCTTGACAGTAATAATACAGTTGTCAGTCCAGTTTTCAGTCATACAACTGTTTTGATTACTGTTGTGTTAATGTGTGGCATTACAGCCTCATAGGGCTGCTAGCATGGCTGTAGACATTTAGTCCTTACCATTATGCTACTTGAGTGCCTATTTATTGTTTTGCCAGCTTTTTATTTCTTTTTCATAGTTGTTGAATTTTTCTTAAGCTATTAAAGTTTTTTTCTACCTTCCTACATTTGTTTTTTTTTTAATTCTGTCCTTTCTAGGTTTACTTACGGCCATGCTGGGACAGTCCACCGTGGCATAGTCTACATCTCAGGCGGTCACGACTATCAGATCGGCCCGTACCGAAGAGATGTCCTGAGTTATGATCCATCACGGGACAGTGATGTGTGGGTGGAGCGCCAGGCCATGTCTCTGGCCCGGGGCTGGCACTGCATGGCCTCCCTCAACCACCTCATCTACGCCATTGGGGGCAGCGATGATCACGAAGACACCACAGAGCGCTTCGACATCCTGCAGGTGGAGTCCTACGACCCATGCAGTGGCCAGTGGACCCGGGTGGCGCAGCTGCTGCTCCCCAACAGCGAGGCGGGGCTTGCAGTCTGGGCAGGGAGGATCTATGTGCTTGGGGGCTACAGCTGGGAGAGCATGGCGTTCTCCAGAGCCACTCAGGTGTACGACCCTGACAAGGGCTCATGGTCCAGAGGGCCAGACCTGCCGAAACGCATTGCAGGGGCCTCAGCATGTGTGTGCACTGTGAAGCTCTTACCATCATCGCTCTCTCCGGAGAAGAAGAAGATGGGACGAGGGGTGAAAGGAATATCACACCCTACGTAACAACAGTGATGAAGAACTTTCCCTTTGTCCAAAAATACAAGGCCTGACTTTTGGCAGAGACAGATCCTGATACATACTTCTGATACACAATCTTTAATAGAAAATAAACATTTTACATAAGTATCAGAATCTTTTTTTCCCAGCCCAGAGGCACTGCAGCATCACAACAAGGGAGAGGAGGAGTAATAATGCTAAACACTGAATTAACACCTGATAAATGTATGTTGACAAAAACTGCATCATATGATAGACAGCCTTTGTACGGCATTTGCATTCACAGTTATACAGTATATCCTCTGAAGAGAATCATTTTTGTGTCCTTGGTACAGTCGGTCCAAAAACTGCTTTAGCATTCAGGCGTCTCTCTGTCTTTTTAAAGTCAGGAAATGAGGCTGGATGGTGGCTTAATATGAAGTGTAAACCTGCAAGATTTGTTTAAGGGTGAGAGTTGTACTTTCGCACTCTAGTCTGTGCTGTGGACAAATCTACACCACGCACACAGAAAAGCCACTCGAAAGGTCGACTTAAAATTGGGTACTCCCTCAGATTCTTTTTTACAATGACTGTAAAAAATTGGAGCAGTTAAAAAAATAAAAGAAAAACCTGAGTTCACTACGGTGTTTTTATTTTGAAATGTAGGCTACACATAATGTGACAGCATGGCATGGAGCAACAACTCTGTTACCACAGTTAACCAGCAGACATCTTAATATTATTAAATATTTCCTATAGTTGACCCTTGTTTTGTTCAAACCAGGAGCCAATTATCATAAAGCAATCTACACATAATGGGCGGAACCACAGATTGTGTTCAAATGTTGAGAGACATTATTTATGTGGTATTTGTCCATAAGTATATGGACAGATTTAAACTTAAATGCAGAGTAAAAAGCCTTGTGTGTACTCCTACATGTATGTCGCACACCAAAGCACAAATTCTCACAGAGAAATTGTTACATGCTTTTCAAGGTCCACCCAGCAAGGCCTGCCTTAACACACATATGCAGAGAGTGTATGTAGTGAAATGATAATGTGCTCAGTATATTGTAATAAAATATTGTGTGTTTCAGATTTATTTGTTGGATGTGCATTTGTAAGTCTTAAATTGTCAAATAAAAAAATAATCCGGTGTTTGTGTAAACACAGTATTTTATTATCTGCCCTGATATTTGTTGATCACATTCATTACATTCATATCTGTCTTCAGATTTGTCTTCACATTCCATCATTATTAGGTAAACGAGTCACTGATGATACTGTAGGTATACTGCATGTAACTGTAGATGTTTATGGTATTAGTAGATCCAGCTCTGTGTCTTTTCTCTCCAGTCTCCAGGTGGCCTCATACAAAGGGGTAGTACGGATGAGATTTGATTCTGAGAAGCAGAAAAACAATTATCACTGTGAAAAGAGCTGCACCCTGCAGATGACTATTACTATAAAGGCTGTGTGTTTACTTACTCCTCAAGCATGAGGGCCCTCCACCCTCGATCCAGTCCTCTCAGTGCGCTCATGTCTTCTTCAGTCAGACTGAAGTCAAAGATCTGCACACAGTACCACCAGCATTGAAACAGATTTTGCACACTGAATGAGCAAAACAAAATGTATAAAAAAGGCCAATGTTTGGATCCAAGTCACATCTTCGTCAGGTCAAAGCGATTAAAAATAGATACCACACCCATATATATCTATACGCACACACCAATAAGCTGACAGGCTCTATGATGATGGTAGTTAACCATCCAGCCCACCCAGGGTGATAAACAGCCAGGTTTATATAAAGTAGTTCAGTTGAGTAATTCTGTATTAATCAGCTGCAAAGCAATTTTTTGTCACACATTTTGTATCATATTTTATGAAAACTTAAATCAAACTACTACACAAAACTGTCTGACCTAACCAACGAATCACATAAGATTTCTTGCTTTTTAGCTTTTAGCTTTAGCTCAATATTCAGTCTCCTGCTAAACTGTTGACACAGGCCACTGGAGCCCATGAGTTACCAGGGACAATTCTTTTTATATAAGCCAATCGATTCATGTTAAACAAAAGGACTTAAATGTGAAAGGTTTTTGATTTTTTTAAATTTAAAGTTGCACTAATCAATATTTATATATTATAAACTGATTAAATTAGTTTAAATTAATTGTTGCTCTTTGCAGGATCTATAAATAAGCTGTCCCATATTAACTGTAGAAGCTGGTAATATATCGATGTTGTGTTTTCAGTTTGCTCTGCTCCCAAGTAGCCAGAAATCAATGAATGCAGTTTTAAATATATAGACATAAAACAATATAACAAGCAGGGCTTGTTTTTCAAAAATCTGAATGAATTTGATGTGAACTCAAAGCTGCAGAAAAACTGAACAATGTTGAATGAACACATTAGTATCACAAAGCAAAGTGAGCACTAAAGAAAGTAGACAATTAGTAGGAGTGAGCCTGAGAGATAGAAACAGTACGTGGATAAAAAGTAGAGGAGGAGAGGTTTTACCTTTGTGTTTTCAAGGATGTGATGAGGCTTGTCACTCTTAGGGATTACTGTAATACCCTGCTGCACATGGTACCTCAGCAATACCTGGGAGAATACCACTGTTACTAACAAAAAAATACACACACACATGCACACACACACACATATACATTACACACACTCACACTGACCTGTGCAGGGCTGTGTCTGTGCTTCTTGGCTATATCTGCTACAACTGGGTCCTCCAGGAGCTTATGTGGATCAGTGTCTCCTCTGAGCCTGAAGTAGGCAAGATAAAAAGACCAGAGCACAGGATTTTTCATTCACACTAATTAGTAGGCACGATTTCTGTCATACTCATTACTCCATATTTCACTAGAATGATGCCGCATCCTACTTCAGTCTGCTTCAGAAACATTAAAGAACTCCATCCTCTGCAGTCAGTTGTGCTCATTATATCCTTATGAGCTGCGAATTTCACAGACTTCTTCATATTGAACTCAAGCTCAGAGGTTGTAGATCAGCTAAGACTTATTAAGAGAATAAAACCGATAGCATAACAATGAGGCTCGATGTTGTGAGATCTGCTGACCCCATAACCTCGTAAAGCCAGACTACATCAGTAAGATCCTCCACAACTGAGTCCACAAGGAGAAACTAAAACTAGTAGAGCTCTTCTCAGGATACACGTCTGCCTATACTTTGATCAATTAGGAGTTTGGGGTAAGTTTCTAAAGATAGTTCAAAAGTCAAAGCAGTTTCTCTGCACAGTGAGAAGGGAAGTTTTGTTTGGGTGTGCTGATCTGAGGCGCACAGAGTAGAGGAAGAGTTTGAGTTGAGAATAATCTACAGGCAGTATTACTTTACATGTCAGGTATAAGCACACTGCTGCATTACGGAAGGTTTAAAATGCCAAAAAAACATTGC
Source organism: Oplegnathus fasciatus (assembly GCA_003416845.1). Taxonomy (NCBI): domain Eukaryota; kingdom Metazoa; phylum Chordata; class Actinopteri; order Centrarchiformes; family Oplegnathidae; genus Oplegnathus; species Oplegnathus fasciatus. Next base: position 82,274 of record NTHP01000377.1, on the reverse strand, counting down.
AATATGCATTTCCTTCTTATGTATGTATTTACTATGTCATAATTAAATGAAAAACACATGTTAAAAGGAGAATTATTTAGCTTTTTGTTTTTAACAACTGAATGTTTTCAGTGTGACATAAATTTCCCGTGCCACATTAAAATCGAATCACAACACAGAAAACAAAGTGGAGAATTGTGTTATATCCAGCAGAGAGCAGCATAGACCTGGCAATGCTAAATGCAAAGCACTGTGACTAGCTTTCACGAGGAGGTGCAAGGGAGCTTTTTTGAGATGGAGATGAATTGTCCCTCCCAAAATGAAAAACTGTCAACTGTCAATCAACCGTCCAATCACAGAGGCCTATCATTGCTGAGACAAGCTGATGGCAGCCATGACAGACAACCTGTGTTGTATTACACTTATGTTTTTACTTAGGCATTTTAAATCTTCCATACTGCATGACTAAGATTTGTCTCATTTGTAAATAAATCATATTAGAGAGCAGATAGAAAACTGGGCTATTTCTCTGAACTCTCTTAACTGGTGTGAAGATGACAAAGGGTTAGTTATAATGACAGATAACATTATGTGCAATAAACAACTCCCGAGTTATCTGACTTGTTTACAAGCACTTGTTTGGTTGTAACTGTGAAGTATGAGTCAACACAAAGTGGATCTAAATAAATGTGTCCTCTATGATATCAACAGAAGCATCCAGGTGATTGATTCATTCGACTGATTCATTTTCAATCATCAGTCTGAGTCAGTGGACTATGTGAGTGATGATGTGTGTCTTACAGTTCTTCGGGTCTTGCAGGCGAGCCAAAGGGGCTGTAGGCAGTCAGAGTGATGTTCTTGGATTTACAGAATTCTATCATCTCTGTCTGCACCAGGTAGGGATGAAGCTCCACCTATGGACGACATAAGACCAAACAAAAGGTGAGCACATATGGATGCTGATCTAGACAAAGTTTGGTTTCTGGACTTGGATTTAAAGTCCAAGGTCTAGTTCCAGATAGTTCTCCGTAAAGATCAACGTGAATAAAAGCATAACTTGTGACACATTACATTACAATATGCTAGCTGCACCACTGTATGATGTAATTACATTACACGAACACGTCATGCAACAACATCATGTGATGATGGCACATAATGACGCTATGTCGAGTATGGAAGCATACGATGTCATGGTAACCTAGAGGTAATTTATGAGTTAATTATTTGTGACATCTTACATACATACACTGTATATTGTCATATGATAACCAGCTAAAGACCTCATTTATGCAAATGATATTTAATCATGACATGACATATGATGATGTTGTTCGTGTAATGTCAAATGATGTCACGTTCATCATATAATGATGATACGATGACATCAAATGACACCAGTTAATGTCCTCAAGTTGTATGATGTTTCATGATGTTATAAATATTCATGATTCTTTGCTGTTAAAGTAATTACTTTTTAGCTGTTGTTTTGACATCATATGATGCCGTACAATGCCATATGATGTCATCACATGAAACTGTATTACATCATTATGGGACCTATAGTCTGGTGTCATTATATGGTGTCATTGTATGATACTATGTGGGCATATCCAATACACACCATACAATACAACACCAATACAAGAATGTAATGTAACATAAATCTATTTTCATTTCGACGTTTTTGTTCCCAAATCTACATTTCAGCCCTGAACGGGAACCGATTCTAAATCCAACTTCCAACCAGAGTGCCTCCACTTTTCCCCATTTTTTCTTTTTCCACGTTCTATTGTCTGACAAAGGCAAGAAAAAAATGAGGGTATAAGGAAATAAGAATGTTTTGAATGAACAGACTTCCTCCTGCTTATGTTAATAAAGGAGCTAAATGTGCAGTACCTGATTGACAGAAGGGGGCACCCTGCACAGAGCCAGAAGCCTCTCCAGCTGCAGGATGCTGAAGTTGGACACACCAATGCTCTTTACCTTCCCAGAGGCTTGCAGGGCTTCCATCCCCTGCAAACACAACAACAGACAGCAACAGTAATGACATGTCTGCCATCAACATCTTCCCATGCCAGGTGGATGAAGTATGTTTTATTTAAAACTAGAGAAAATCAAATGAACCTTCAGGGAGAAGTTTAATAAACCATTATATTCTGTTTTTCTGTAACTGCCATAAATGATTCTGTTTAAGTACAAGATATTGTGGATGAATGTGTACAGCTGCATTTATATAAATATTTTTATGTGTACACCTGTATTTTAGCATTCATTTTTAGCTTTTAGTTTTAACATTTTTTTAAACTGGCGGAGCAATTGAGCTGTGGTGGTGCCGGTGCACATGCAAACAGAGAGAGTACATGTGTTCTTACCCTCCACACATCTATATAGTCTATGTCAGAGGTCAGCATCTTTCCATCCTTCTTTGGGAAAAGCTCATCACCCATTTTCTAGGAAGAAATTTAATGGTAACACTCAAACAAATGCTTGTAGGAAACTTTTATAATTGTATCCCTCTTTCAAAGATATTTAGCAAACATGTTTAGAAAACATATAGAGCCAGAAATCACTCCTAACATGCATAAAGTGATAGTTTTGATATTGGCAATGAATAAAATGACATGTAATTTGAACAGGTTGCTCATAATGATAGAGTTAACATTGGCGCTCTAAGCAGTATTCACTTCTTTTAGTCTCTTTTAGCTCATTATTTTGGTTCTCTGGCCTGCACAAAGACTTTGACTCAATTTCCAGCAAATTCTGGTGAACTCCAATAAACCCACTGCACACCTGCCCAGCACCAAACAGCAGACAAAGCTAGTGACTGTCTGGTGAGTAAAGCCGAACATCTAGCAGGTTAAGACCCAGATATTTTTCTATACATTTGTATACTAGCCATTAGTGTCTTAGAGCTTGGTTTCTGTCCCCTGATGGTCAAGAATCATTCAAAAGGGCTTTAACACATTCGTTGCTGGGACAGGACTTTGCATTAATGGGCTCTAAAGCCAAAATAATTTCATACCAACTATAGTCAAATACTTCTTTCCTAGTCTGTGCTAAGGACATCTGGGACAAGGGCAGGATAAGGGGTAGTAAAATTTTCATTCTGTCACGCTATTTTGGATGTTATGCTCAACCTTTAGGCCAACAGGGAAATGCACAAGGTAAAGATCTAGGTAGTCCAGCTCAAGATCACTCAGGGACTTATCCAGGCACACAGGGATGTCCTCTGAAAAAGACAGGAGAGTTAACAGCAAAATAAAATATCATATGCAAAATATAAGGCAACATATTAGGCATGAAAAGTCTTCAAAATTCTAAGCACTTATTAGTTCATAAAATATTAATTCATAATATTTCTTTTAGTAACTCAAAAGCTTATTTGAGTAAATCAGAAAACATCCTAGAACTCCCCTTTCTCTGTGTGTAAGGTTCGGTTTGTCAAAACGTTCAAACATGGCATGGGTGTGACAGGTGTGTTTTTCCTACTCTTTGAAATTCAAAAAGGACAATTTATATAAGTTGCGTCAACAAATGAGATGTAATTCCCCCTCCTCATGTTGCACCCTGGTCCTGCTGTAACACCTGCTCTCCTCAGCACCCACCTTACTGACAATGAACATGTCCTGGCGCCTGATGATGCCCTGCTGCATCTTGGAGCGTAGAGCCTTGCCAATATCGACCTCATTTCTGTAGCTGTAAGCGGTGTCTATGTGACGGTAGCCGGCCGCAATGGCAGCCTCTACTGCACCCTGGACTGAGGTGCGGGGAAGATGGGAGGACTGCAACAAGTAAAACATTTTTTAAAAACGGGCCTTTCACTCTCTTTCATCTCCACCTCCGAAACCATTAAGATATAAAAAATATTTTAAAAAATATTAAATACGAAATGCACTATGGAGTTTATATACCTTATGGTAATATGGTAATTATACCAGTACTTATATTAATGTCTCAAACTGACTGTAGCGTGGCTAAAGCAATAAGACAAAAAAATCAGCAATAAATTGTAACATAGGAACGGCAACACCCAGTTAGATAAGATAACCTCGTCCATACATTATGGAAGAAGTCATACCACAGTCATATACAGTAGGTCTTTTTCTGAGTTTTTGGTACAGCAAGCAACAGAGGGTCTTTGGGTGTAGGGCCTTTCTTATACCATTGCAGCATATCAGCAAATCTGTTAATAGATTTATAGACAAGTACCAGGGCTGTAGAACCTGTCCGAAGGCCGGAAGCCAGAGCAGGTACTTCAGAACAGGTGTAATATAATAATCTCTGTTCCAGTAAAAACTCTGGCAGCATTTTAATTTAGAGACTTTAGGGGACATCTAAGAGCGATGCACTGCAGTATAGAACTCAGCAAATCTCTTGATCAAGTCTACGAGTTCTGAGGCAGCACTTCCTACCCCCAACCATCTCCATTTATGCTGTCTGTTATAAAAGGTTAAGACTGGGGTTAGGGAGAAGTTTCGGGTTGGGGCCAAAGTAATGGTTCTACCTTTCAGGAAATACACTTACTGGCGTTCTTGTCGCAAGTTAGATTAGATCAATACCACTCTAATGTTTGTGCATTAACTGCGAAGGAGCTAGAGCCTGGAGTCAATCACCTAAGCTTGGCTTAAAGACTGGAAGCAAGCAGCTAGACTGGCTCTGTCCAAAGTGTAAAAATATGCCTGCAAAGACACCTAAAGCTCACTAGTTATCATGTTCTATCTCATTTATTACGTACGAAAACAGAGATGTAAAATCACACAGTTGTGGTTTGACAGGAGTCTTCAAAGCGAAGTTGGCAGGTCACTGTGGGAGACTCCAGGAAGTATCCTTTTGGTTTTTGCAGGGATTAAACAAACAAGCTACAACATGTTAATTTGTGAGCTTTAGAAGTGCTTGCAGGCATATTTGTACACTTTGGAGAGAGCTAAGCTACCTGTTTCCCTGTGCTTCCAGTCTTCATGCTAAGCTAAGCTTATCAACTCGTGGTTCTGGCTCCGTAGTTAATGCACAGACATGAGAGTGGTCTCAATCCTCTCATCTAACGCTCAGCAAAACAAGTTTATTTCCTAAATGTTGAACTATTCCTTCAATAAAGGAGGCAGGATCAGTATGCAGCCTGTGAGGAAGTGACATTTGAACTGGACAAGGATGAATAATCTGCCAATCAGAATCCATTATTTTCAGTCGCCTCCCTAGGCAAACTTAAGTTAACACTCTTTTACCTGAAATGCATGTATTTGAAACATATCATTAAACAGTATGCAAGAAAACACATTGCAGACAACATTCTTAGTACAGTAAGAAGCAGATATAGGAATGAGTGTTGAGGCTACCTTCCATGTCCCCAGACCCAAAACTGGCATTCGTGTGCCATCATTCAGCTCTATGATCCTGGCCACCTGTGTGTCCTCAACGGAGTACATTTAACTACTGCAGGAGAAAAACAAAATGAGAACTTCAGCACACACTTCCCCTCAAAGTGCAACTGCTGAGTCAACGTCCTTCCTTTTTCTTTGCTGATTTTACTTCTCTGTCTCCTGTTTCTTTCTTTCTCTCGCTCCTTTTTCCTTCCCCTCTCGCTATTTCTTTCTCTCTCTTCTTCCTGCCTTATCAGTGCAGTAGTTAATTATTGGACAACACACAAAGTACTTCACCACCATGAAGTATTTATGTGTATACTCAGTAAGTGAGGAGGAACATGTTGCAAAGGTCACTCTGCTCATAGGGGTAGCAGTGCACACACACATAAACACACAAACACACAGGCAGGGTGACATTGTAAAAAAAAATCTGCTGTGATATTTCCAGGTCAACATTAGGTGGTGATATTGTATCACTGCACTGTGCAGCTACAGTGCAAATGCTGTAGATTTGAAGGAAAAAGAGTTTCATTTATCATATCCAATGGCAATCTTCAAATATAATAATACATAATAAATACTGATAAATAAATAATAAATCTCCATGTTAAAAAATCAAACTTCTCTGCCATTAACAAACAACTCTATCCAGATCTTGTATGGTGTGGGTCTATATTTCACGTGAACTGTATTCATTATTTAGATGGATGTGCATCAGTTGATTGATGTGGTCATTTGTTATTAAGTCATTTGAATCAGTCTTTGTCAATTAAAGTCTACCTGCCTATAGAGTATGGTGGCCTTAAAGGAGGTTGTGCAGTAGTATTGAGATTATTTTCATACTCATTTTACAACACAAGTATAAATTAAAATGTTTATTCTCAAAACTGTCAATTTTGACGCTTTTATTTTGAAGAAAAAATAGTTGACCAATAGTTTGCCATGGTAACATTCAACACTGGATTATCAACTGGCAAGGCAACTTCCCGGGGCCATGGAAGCCTCAAATTCTTTGTGTGTCATTTGGCTTGTGGTAATGTGATTATTGAAAATGTGTTTGGGAGTATGAACCACTGATTATGAACTGAAATGATTGGGCCTTAAGGGGGTCTTGCATTATTATCTGTCTTATAGAGAGACCCTGTGCCAAAACTTACATCCCTAAATAAATTTAAATGTTTTACCCTGGGGCCCCACAACAGGTTAATGCAATCCTGGGAATATTTGTTTCCATTCAACAGTTGGCAAGACATTTCACTCAAAACCACGAATGTCAACCTCATGGTGGCAGGAGAGGAAAGGTCTGGGAATCACCAAGTTTTGTGCCAATTCATCAAGTACTGTAGGTGCTGAGGCACTTCAGTGGATACATGAAAACTGTCCTGGCCTGTGGTGCTAGATGAAAAGTCAAAAGTTATTAGAATTCATCTTCATCCATCCAACCACGCACGTCTGTACAACATTTCATGGCAACACATGCCAGAGTTGTTGAAATATTTCAGTCTGGACCGAAGTGGCGGGCCGGCTTACCAACAGACTGAAATTGTCATTCTTAGAGGCACACAGACTAAAACTCCTAAAAATTGTTAATTACATTGCAATTTGGTGTCAAAGTGCAACACTTACACGTGCAACAGACGTGTACTGGATTTTTTCTCCGCTTTAAAGGTGTTATTTATAACATTTTTATGTAGATGAATAATTTAAAGAAAATAATACATCCACAGAGCTTTTAGAAAGGTATGGAATCAAAGTACAGGTGTTCCTAAAAAAAAATATTATGATTGTGAATTAATCATTTTAAAAATTTTGAAAATGAATGTTTTGTTTATCTTTGTGTAAGAAGTCTGACGTTTGGTTCCCGTTTCTAACAAGCCTTGTGAGCCAATAGTATAACGCCGTTGGTATCACGTGGTATCTCTGTGTCGTCAGCGGTCAAGAGTCTTAGTAGTTGCCAGTTAGTGTGGAAAAAACGAAAAGTTTGGAAATGGAAAGTTTGACGGTAAGCGCCCGGCTTCACTCCGGTACCAATCCCAAGTGCTCAGCGACAAAAGGAGGAGCAGGACCAGGGTGAACACTGGTTCAGCTGTTGCTCGTTGGAGTCAGCTGAAGGAGTTTTAAAGGCTGAAAAGCCATGCCGAGGTGGCCACTTTTCTTCTTGACCGGTAAGCTAAAGCTAAGTTTTCATTAGCTGACATTACACCGCCACTGTCTCTTCAGATCAACGTGCACGACATAAATGCACAGAATCACTACTGGTTCAAAATGAATTCTTTACTCTACCACGAAAAATTCATCACTTGACATGACTGAGTCTGTCTGACTCTCACTCCACTCGACCGTGAAATATGCAGGTTGTGCAACGAACTGGCAACCACCTGAGGCAGCATGTGCTTCGAGCAACAGTGGTGTTGTGATGTGAATGCAATGGAAGGGGGTTGGGGGGGAGTGGGCTGAGTGTTATCAATATCACCTTTAACATTGCACTGTAAAATAATTTATATTTATTTTGTTAAGGTTTGAGCAAAATCCAACCATCTTAAGTGCTAAATGCTGCCAAATGGAAAGCCAACAGGCTGCAGTGGACGAACCACACACGTACTGAACGTTTATAGAGTCCAGTCATACAGGTTAATGAGTTACATAAGAATACATACCCTGGGGAAGGTTGAAGAGAATTCGAGGGTCTAAGGATAGAGAGTGTCGCACAGGCTGATTCTGATCAGTTCATTACTGATCAGAATTAGTGCTGTTGTACACTGTACAGTCTTTGTTATGGCTCTGCATGCTTTGTGTGCAAAATGCTTTGTTCTGAGAGTCCAGTCCACTTAGGTGTGCGCAACATCAGTACTTAAAATTACTCTTGTAAAACTAAGTGTGTATCTAATTATCTTTTCATATATCAGTCAACACCAGTCATGTTAACATGTTTTTATTAGGTAACTATTAACAAAAATACAGAATAAAATTTTGTGTCTGTAAAAATATATATATATATAGTACATGATATATGTGATTCAATATGACACACAATTAACACACAAACAATACACAGAGAATGTTCTGATAAAGAGCATGTCAGCGCAGTCTAACACTGCACTGAGAGTCATTTTCTAGCACAAGCAAAGTATGCAGAATTATCTTATAACATAACGTTTATAAAAATGGATATTCAAATATGTATTCACTTCCCCTAATTGTGACAGCAAAGAAGATCCTGCAGTTAATACAGTTACACAAATTATATAAATACACAGAAACAAGTAGAGGTTAATATAAGTTGCCTGTATAAAATATAAATATTAGGTCTGCTCATTTCATACCGTTCACATAAAAAATTACACCATCAATGAACCATCAGATATGTTGCTTCCAAGCTTTTTGTTGTCACATGATGACAACATTAACACAGTTTTGACATCAGGTTTCTACATCTCTAACTTCATAACTTGGTGGAATAAAATTTCAAAGTTAATTCCATCTCAGTATATGTGACTAGTGGACAGGTCTTCCATCCTCTTGGCTTTGGTTTCCACGAGATCCATGCCATCAGACTGGTCCAGCTCTGCTGCATCACTGGTCCAGATCGTTGCTGTCGCGGCTGCGGGGCCGATAGTGGCGCTGGCAAAACTCCCTGATCCGACCACAAGCCTCCACCATCATCTCCTCTGGCACCGTCACCACAATGCGAAAGAAGTTAGGGTACTCAAACGCCTAGGAGAGGACAGAACATGGATACGTTTGGGTACTGAGTGTGTAGACAGATGTAGGGACAAATGGATAAATGATAAACAGTGACTGAAAAAGGGATGGTGTCTTACTGAGGCAGGCAGACAGAAGACAGACTGCTCGGTCACCAGCCGTTCAGTAAAGTCCACATCATTCTTAAAATCTGGAAAGTGATCCATGTCAATCCCCACCTGGACAAATGTGCAAAAATGTTAGATTCACATGCATGGATAAGTGAGATTATGATCTGAGTGGGAAACATTGATGTTATACTGTCCATTAAGTTTGGCTCACATGTTTTTTTCTTGCATTACTGTATCTTCATGTTATTTTATAACACCTGCATCAGCTACATAGACAACTTCCTCAAAATGACATCATTAAAGCAAAGACAACTTCAGAAAGCTTGAAAGCATCAACTGAACTTAATGTGTAATATCTGGGGAGTGTCCACGTTCAAAATACACCACACACACTTTTAGTACTGACCATGAGGTACATTGCTCCTGAAGGCATGACAGGGTTCAGGCCAGGGACAGTGGACAGCTCATTGAAGCAAATCTCTGAGTTGGACTGAGGAAGAAAAAGGTGATCCAATCAGTCTCATGTGATACATATTACAGTAAGTCAGAATAAAAATAAAGAGAACTGAAGACACGTTATGAAATAAAAGGTGTGAAATAGTTTGGTCACATACATATAAAGAGATTATGAGTAAGATATTTTTATTGTTCCAGAGCAAGGCCTAAAAAATACATACATTAGTTTTTATATCTATATTGTGCTTCTTATCTTATATATGCTGCAGAATATACACATTTGGATATTTTAAACAGGATATTTGAAAATATATCATACTCAAAATTGTAATGTCATTTAAACTACCACATCATGCATAGCAACATGGTGTAGGTGCTGCTGAGCACAACTACATCCAGGTAAGGGTCAGACGACTGACTCGTGTGTCCAGAGTATCAGTCCCAGTAAAATATAGAGATGTAAGAAGATATCTTGTATATAGACAGATATTACTCAATCCTAATTCATCATCACCCTGTTTACCTTTAGGAAGCTGATGGTATCGTTGTAAAAGCTTTGAGGTGTGTTGTTAAGGATGCTCTCCAGGGCACCCTGGACAATGCTGCAGGCTCCCAGAATACGTTGGCTCAGTTTCACCAGACCCTGTCGAATCTGCAGAGGAGACATACTGCATGTGTCAGTTAAGTAAATGTAACAGTAATCTGTTAGAGTCCTCCTATTATTTCTCTGTTAAAAGAATGACACAAAAACACCTAGTTACCTCGGATCCCAATATGTCATTCCTGTCATGGATGAGGATCCATCCCATCCTCCAACCGGGGACCAGCCAGCGTTTAGCCAAGCCACCACAGGAAAGGATGGGAACGTCACTGCTAAGAGACGCCATGGAAGGGCAACTGTAACCTGGGAAAACCTGAGGACAGGAGCAGGAACAAAATGAAATATGTTCAGATCATCCATGGTCATGGGTCGCCATTATGAGTGATAGTGGGCTTGATGCAAATTTATGGTGCCTTCAAATGGAACTCATAGTCTAATGGAGGCCATATTTTTGAAAGTCAAGTACAGTATATGGCATGCTTGGCATTCAAGTAGATTAAGTCGGGAGTTGGCTTTTTATTAAGTGTAATTTTTTTTTTTTTNNGGGGGCAAGGGAAAGGGTTAGTGTGCAGTAACCACAGTGAGCTACACTCCACCCACATAAAGCTGGTTCTCATTAAAGCCATACAGTATCTTTGACGCTGAGCGGGGAACTGCCCCACATCCTATTGGCCAGACTGCTATGAATGACATAACAGCAATGTACATCTGAAATGTGCCTGTACAGTATGTGTGCACGATTTTCCAATTTAAAGTAGTTTTTGGCTTATGGCTGTCTTAACTCACTTGACATGCAGAGACTCCCCCACCCCTCCCCTCTCTGAAATCAAGTATGAGTTAAGCAAGAGTGGGATTACATTAAAACATTACAATCAGTACGGAGAGGTTCAGTCGGGTGGGCAACAAAAAATTGGAGCAATGGAGCAATTACCAACTATTTGAATTGAAAGTGTGAAAAAATGAAAATGCTTCATTGATGCATGTTTATAATAATAATGATTGACTTTACAACTCATATACAGGTCACACATCTGCACAGAGAGCACCTAGACTGTGCAGACATGCGTTGTAAAAACAGAATTTACAGCTTATGGAGGAGAGGGACAGGGGGCCATGCCCCACTGACTGAGCCTTACTGGCTGGTGCAGTTCTCAGACACCCTGCCCCCTTACCCTCCAAAAACTCAAGTCGAAGAAAGGCCCCACTACCACACCCCCAACACAGCTCTCCACCCACCACACGCCCCCATTCCTCCCCTGTTTCTGCTGCGCCAAAACCCAACATCTGCATTAATTGCAAACACATGCAGGCAAAAAAGTGCAAAGTCATTCTGGTCTGCTTGTGTTTCATGTGAAATGGTTAGATGGCGGTGGTGGGGGGGTTTGTGGATGCACCCAACAACCTTTTCCACTCGCACCAACTTCTACGACACAATTGAAAAGCACAAATGCAAGCATTCAAAATGTATTCTTCTTCGTGCAATTGATGGAAAGGCACATTTTATTTTGTGTAGCTGTGAGAGTTTTAAGCTGTACTCTCTCCAGCTACCTATGTGACCTTTCTGTTATCTACAACATCCTCCATGCGCTCAATAGAGACAAATGAGACTCTCTCTCCAAGCGCTTGTCTTAATAAACCTCATACTTTGATGAATAAAACCAAACCTCAATTTGTCCATTTTAATCTCACACTACTAATAATTTCTTCAACAGTACCACCAAGATTAATGCTATATACTATCTAACTATCTAACTATATACTAACACTGACTTATAAAAGAACATAGCTGAATAAAGACCCAAAACTGAAGTAGGTGAGGTGATAAGATGCCTTTGGACATCACCCACGATTTGTATTTATCACCTTATCAGAATGTTACCTAAGTGGAAAACTACTGCACTAGACAATTCAACTCTTACCTTATCTCCACTTTTTTATTGAGCTGGCAAACAACATTCAGCCTGCCCGTGTGAGTGCGTGTGTGTTCCTGTCTGTCTGTGTGTCTGTGTATACAGGAGTCTATGTGCGTGTATATAGCTGTGTACATGTTTGCATGACCTTCAACTAAAGTTTGACCAGAACAGATTTGATAAGGCCGACACAGATGCCAACACTTTGGACTGAATGTGCTGAAAATGTTGTTGTTCTCTGATAGTTTTACTTTTAAATTTGGTGACTTACACTGGGCAGAGCAGCACCTCTGAATTTGCATTTAGACCATCATGTGGACTGCACTGTTATAAATGATCATTATATTAGAACTGGATGGCACTACATGCACCACCCTGTACTATGTGTGACTATGTACTACGTGACTATGTGTACTCACCATATCGGTGTAGATTTCATCAGCCAGAATGGGAACGCAGTGTCTGGAGGCCACTGAGAAACACAAAAACCATTTCATTGTTTCACGATATATGACAGTTGAAATGTTTGCCTCGGACTTCAACTGTGATTCCAGGTCAAAGCTTTTGAGGAATTGTAACTGTTTTTCCTACTGAAGCAAAGTGGGGCAGAAGTGCAACTAACCTTTGAGGATCTTCTGCAGGTGTTCCTTGCTGAAGACAGAGCCACATGGGTTGGATGGATTGGTAACAATCAGACAGGATGTCCTCTCGTCAATTAGGCTCTCCATGTGTTGCAGGTCAACCTCCCATGACTTCTCCGGCTGCAAATCAAAGATGTAAATCAGGATGAAGGCAGAAACTTTATTGTGCATGATAATACACCCGTGTCCTGATGATGTTCAGGTATAGTTACTATTGCAAATATGAGAAAGCAGCCTGTTACAGTGAGGTTAAGTTGATGTGGTGTTGGAGAGTGTACCAGGAAGGTGAAAGGTATCATGTCCTCAACAGCCAGTATAAGGTTGTTAACAGTTTATCCTTCTCAATTGCCTCTGACCAAGTGCTTGAACCCCTGGTTGCTAATTCTTTTTAAGGTGTAAGCCTCTCAGCAAGATGATTAATACCATACTTTAATGTGTTTGAGTAGTAAGTAAGGTTTCTATATACTTTGTGGTAGAACTTTTTAAGTTTGAACTTCATTAACAGCTTGAGATCTGCTTCCAATCTATGGAGTTGTAAATCTCATCTTGAACCACTAACTGTACACAGCGTGACTCATGCTGCTTCCACTTCCACTTATTTTATTCCAAGATGGAGAATTGCACGATGTCAGGAGAAGAGAACAAAAACGGACAAATATTGAGAGAAAAGATTACTGGGAGCAGTAGGAAACTGCAACCCTAGCCCAGCCAAAATCAACTTCCAACACCTCCAAAACTGTCTTACTTACACGTTGTATTTTGCTAGTTAGCAAGGTGGTCAGCTATCCACTCAAGAAACAATTGGGTTTTGCTAATAGTATAGTTAGCAAAAATTTTGTTAAAGAGTAAAGTTAAGGTGTTTCACTGTCTTTTAATTGTCTTTTTAAAGACTATTACTTTATTAATCCCTCTTGGGGAAATTCAATTTTTATAATACACACACATGCAAACAGGACCTATAGACAGACGCCCAGAGCAGTTAGGGTTTTGGTGCCTTGCTCAAGGATCTCAGGAGGTCAACCGGCCACCCTGCGGTTCCGAAGCCAAGTCCCTACAGACTGAGCTACTGCCACCACAAGGGAGTAGCGTACTGTGAATCACAGCTGAGCTGATGACGGTGCTCTCAGTCACCGGTGAGGTGAGCTCCATTGCTAAACTGATTCGGTCAGTGACAATGGTGGATTCCCACTCGGCCCATAGACTTTACACTGGGATGATATCACGGAAACATGAATAGCTTTTGGGAAAGACAGCTTTAGAGTAGTTTGAAGCTTTAGAGTTGTCTTTTTTCTGGGTGTTTTCCCCTTACATCAAGTCTTTGAGCGAAGCTAGGATAGACGTATCTCGAACACGTTATTGTACATGATAATACGACTAGTTAGCTCTGTACTGGACACACACAGATGAATTTTACAATGATGGCAAAGAGCATATTTCCCAAAATGTTGAACTTTACATAGATTTTATCTTGCAAACTGAAAGGTAGGCACAGTAAGTATCTTACCAGAAGGTTGTAGAGTTTGACCTCAATGCCCATGGACACAGCCAGAGTCTTATATAAGGAGAAGCCTGGGCATGGGACCAGGATGTTGTCCCCTGGGTTACAGAGAACACTGATAGCCAGGTCAATGGCCTGACTGCAGCCGCTGGTCAAAATCACATCCTGCAGGGGAGGGTGGGAGCACTTTACTTTTAAGAGCATACATGTAGACACCAAAACCACACATCCATGCTAACACCAACACCCTACAGTTTCTATTTTTTGTAACAAGTAGATAAACTTCCAAGACATGCACTGTGATGCATTTCAATCTGATTATAGGCCAAATTATTATTATTATTATGATATTGCAAGTATTGTGCTTATTGCATCATGCTGGAGAAAGTAATTTTCATTCCCTCACAATGTGGTTGCAATCCACTAAGCTGTCATATACTGCAATTCAGATTTAGAGGCACTGCAGAAGAATGAGGATGAGAAAGCATGAATGAAAAAGTGTGAGGTGTGTTAGGAGTAAGCACCTCTGCCTCTAGTGGAGTCTCAGGGCAGCTGTAAAAGTTGGCCACTGCCTGCCGGCTCTTCAGATAACCTGCCAGTGGACACAGAGATGCATTAGACCCACAGATGAACAAACAAAACAAATGATATAATTGCCACTACATTTCCTCCCTTTAGTGAAGAGCATCACTTTGGGTTGGTAAACATCAGCTCGCTGTATGTGATTTACTGACATCAGACAATATCTGGTTACTAAATTTCTCAATACAAGTTGAAGGTGACAACATGTAGAGTCACCTAATGTGGCTGTAAAACCACCAAAACACCTGGCCTTTATGCATCTGTACTTCTGCTCTTAAAGCAAAGCAAATGACATTTCTATCCTTTGTGCATTTAAAGATGTTTGCTTTGGATTTAGTGACTCACCAATGGAAGGAGCATAGCCATTGTATTTTTGGGAGTCTATGGCATCTTTCATGGCCTGAAGCACTGCATTATCTGTAGGCAGGTTTCCGAACACAGTGGGATCCCCTGAGGAATAGATGTGATAGTAAGCGATTAGTCAACAGTGAGAGGAAGATCAAGCATTAAATGAATGTAAAATGTCAACACTGTATATCTCTAAAACATAAAAAGCAGAATTGTTGTAAAAACAAAAATAAATACATCAGTGGACAGAAGTGAATGGACAGTATGCCCTTGCTCATATATTCAGCCAAGCTCTTGTATTAGTAGCATTGTATCATATTGACTGATGGATGAATTTACAATTACGAATTGAAAATCTGCATTGCATGCAAGCAACAAATTTAGTCACGCAGAAACCCTCTCACCTATGGAAAGTGCAATCATGGGTTTATCCGGGTTCGGGGTGAGCTTCATCCCATCCACAATGGCCCTGATGGGATTCAGCGTGTTGTTGGCCATCTTTGAGGGCTTCACTTCCCATCTCTGCCTGCGGCTCTTGGCTTTGGCCGGATACAAACTGCCATTCACACTGACGTGGTGGATGCCATTGCCGAGTACTCCCTTCCCATTGACTCCGGTCACATTCAGGCTTTTTCCATTGACAGTGCTTTTGCCATGGACTCCATTCCCATTCATCTGAACCAAGTAAGACTTGTTATCCATCCTGGAACTGATGAGGACGATGGACAATGAGTGTTAGAGCAGCAAAATATAGGAATATTTCCAGTGATTGAAAGTACATTTACTCAAAAGTGAACTGTACAGTTTGACTGACAACCATGTGATCATCCTATGAATTATAATGAATTATTATAAATCAAACTCCCCAACACTATATAAAATACTCAAAATTAGCTCCCCTTCTTCATATTCCAATAATAATAAGAATAATAATAATAATAATAATAATAATAATAATCCTTAACAGCCTATAAAATATATAATAATGTAACACTGCATGAGTACTTTTACTTTTGAAACTTGTGGTACATTTTGTTGCTACTAGAGTACTTCAGGACCCTTTCTTGTATTTTTTACAGTGGGGTAGGGCTTACTTAAGAAGAGGATCTGTAAACTGTAGAAATTTCTCTTTGGCAATGCTGATGCACAAGTGCAAAAAAACTGCCTAAAATTGTTGCTTTATTTGTAAAATAAGGTAACTAAGAGTAGAGATGAATTCAATTTTTTTAAAAATAAAAAAGCTTGTTCAGTAATCAAAATATGCTATTGATCATCACTCTGCGTGTCATCAGTCATCAGATGATAACTGTGTTGTTAGTCAGTTGTGTGTTACCCTCTTCATTGAACCCACACAAAGGAGATTCTCCGGAGTCGCTCAAAACGGGGTGTTATATTCTTACATAAGTCTTACAGGTCTTACACAAATAATTAATTTATGGCTGTGCAAGGCGAATAAGCTTTGGACGATGAACTTACAATGATATATCCCCAACATGAACAAAACAGATGTCCATTTTTAAAACATGCATTTAATTATCATGCAACTCCATTCATAGTTCATTTGTTTAATATCACACCATTAACTGAATTGATAAAAAAATTTTTATATATATCATATTTGTACTTACCTCATTAAATATTGAACAGACAGTCTCTCCAAAAAGCAGCAGCGCTGGTTAATTATTTTACACAAACTGGACCGTGCGGGATGTTTTAAGCCGGTTTTATAGCAAGATCCCCGAAAATGGGTGTTGAGCCCTGCCCATATTTCCATTGGTGGAGGCTGAGGGTTGTGCCATTACACCCCTCTTACATCACTAACCAGAACCATACCACGTCAAACCCTTAACGGCATCAATTACAGGGGTACAGTGGGACAGATTTCACGCGCGGGACAGGACACGTCAGTGGCGGTGGCATCACAGCAGAGAGGGATGAAACTGAAAAGTGCCTCAATATTCAATTAGTGGATGTACCTTTGCTTTGCTGAAAAGAATGAAGTACAAGTAGTCAGTAATGCTGGACACTTGTAATGGAGTATTTTTACATTGTGGTATTGTTACTTTTACCTGAGTGAAGGAAAGCATTCTTCCTCCACATGTCAAAAACGACACTGAGATCGGTAACATTAAAATTGTGGGCTAAAAAGCCAAAACAATGAGCTGAAAGTCTGAGTGAAGCTTCGTAGAGTTGAGGGGAATTGCAGTCGGGTGATAATTCTCTGTGGGTTCATCACTGCAGTGCACTGACTCCTTTCACATACAAGTAGCTATGTGAGCCCTTACTAATGTAAAAATACTGAAGCTGCTGTACTGTTATTAGTAACACCTGTGCTTTTCAGCTATGGCAAAGTTGTGAAGGAGGCCACTGAACTACATTAACATATTTTATCAAATTAGACTTTGTCTCATGTAATGGATGTAAAAATGTTTAATGCAATACTCTAATCACAACGAACTAGTAGTGAAACTACGTCACAAAATGTGAACAACACTCAGGTATACAGTAGGAGTAACTGTAAGTCATTAGCCCCTTGCTTCTACGGTGCACCCTGCTCAACGAAAAGTTACTTATTCATCATGGGTATGACATACCAAGGCTAATACCTGAGTCAATAAAACATGTTGTGTTTATGTGTCTTAGTGTTTGCCGGATGTGAGCCTTTAGACTGCCTGGTCACATTGTGTTAAATCAATATGTCAGACAAACAGTAGTTAAGACAAAACACACTGATGGTGCTTTTATGCCACTGAAAGAATTTGGGTCATCTTTCAAAGGTGTCCCATTTCCTTCAGTTATGTTCAGTGAACTGCAGTTTGCAGTGCGTACAGTGAGCAGCCTGACTGGCTGGCAGCAAGGGGAGACAAGCAGATCAAACTTTAACAACATCTGTGGAAAACTACTCCTTACATAATATCCAGTCAGTCAAGTGTTTTTTCCTTAACCGTGGGGTTTCATGTTCAGCATCTGTTCATTTTACAGTCTCTTTGAATGAAATAACGCCAGTGAAGGCCAAGGAAGTCATCTGGGAGCAATAGAGAATAGAGAGAAGTGGTAAAAAAAAATAAATAAATAAAAGTTAATGTTGTGTTTTTGCATAGATTATAAAAGAGGTTTAAAAAAAATCATTTTTGACAAACCCCATGAAAAGATCAAAACCAACAAAGAATTTATCCTACGATACAGTTCTATGGCACAAGAACACAACTTATACCAGGCTTACACTACACAGGAAATGCTTTTTAGAAGGATACATTTGATGATAATAATAATAATGATAATAAAAAGGTAAAATACCATTAGCCTTAACCTTTAATATAAATCCATTCTTGTGACCAGGGATATACCTTTTTTGTGGACCATTTTATTAACCTTTATACCTGACAATGAATACAAAACATGTCTGAGAATGCCCGACCCAAACTGTGTCTGGTATTTCCTGAACACTAGACATGAGCAAAGGACTGGTTTAAATTGTAGTGAGAGGATGCTTTGGTTGCTTGTGTGGCTGTTAAGTTTGACCTCAGCTGTCATCCAAAACTGCAAAGTCATTGTCTGGTATTACATCAAGGGGAGACCACTCAGTTTCATAAATCAGCTTGGTGGGGGAGTCAACATGCACTCAGCAAATGTAGTCAAAGCTTTGACTTTAGAGTTGCACTACAAATTTAAGGCGAAGCACAATGGCCATTAACAGGGCATTTTAATGAATGTACACTAATTCTCATTTCATTGGCAGTAATTTGGTGGTTTAATGAGGTGGTCTCCTGACCAGAAAGTCTCCGGTATGAATCTCCAGACCAGCAGGGTAAATGTGGGCGAGGAAATCGGATGAGTGACTCTGTCACCTACAAAGAGACCTACCATTAACGTGCAATTGAGCAAGACACCAACTACACCAGTACACCAGTGGAGTTGCTCAGCGACCAAAAGGGCAGCTCCCAGTGTCAGAATGGGCAGCAGAACAGAACCATATACAAAACAGAGGAATGAGGGCAGTCCTTGAAAATACATAAAAATACATATTTGAAGTCCCAGGTGGCTGTAAATGACAAAAAACAAGAATGTGCCTTATCTTTGGGGCAAAATCTTGAGGTTCTGCGAGGCTGTACAGTGGTGCTTTGAGCTAAATGTTACCAGGCTCACAATGACAGTGGTAAGATGCCAAAGTTTATAGGGTCATGTTTAACATGTTCAACATCTTCACTTAGCATGTTAGCATGCTAACATTTGCTAATTAGCACTAAACACAATTCACAGCTGAGGCTGACAGGAATGTCCTTCATTTTGCAGGTATTTGGTCATAACCCAAAGTATTGGACAAAGGGGAATTTTGATGACAATTCATTCAATAGTTGTTGATGCATTTCACTCTGAACTCTGAAGAGGAAAGGACAGGAAATCACCAAAATCATTAAGATTCATTGTCTGGGAACCAAATTTCATGGGAATCTATGCAATAGTTGTTGAGATATTTCACCAAAAAACAAAAATGTCAACCACTAACACAGACCAGCAGGCTGGGGACCGTAAATATGCAAAACTTCATGGCAATCCATCCAATAGTTCTTGAGATATTTTATTGTTATATGCATTTAAATGCCCCTAGCGCATTTCCATACAATGAAAAACTTGTACCCTGAGTGCTGTCCAATCACACAGAGTTACACACAGCGTTAAAGTATATAAGTACATAAAAAAAGAGAAATAAGTAGACTTGCTTGTCGTATTGGGAAAAACACTTGGATCAAATAATCTCAGGACAATACCACATGTGGTAGATTAAAAACAATATTATAGGCCCATCTCATGGGCCCCAACTCAGGAATGGCCTGAAAGATCAACACAGTTCATTTTTCGACATGAAAAGAAAAATCCAAATATTTTAAAAGCTGCTAAAATCGCATTAAAAAAATCCCCACAGTGGCTTTAAAAACAAAGGAGAAAACATGCAGGGCATCAGGCGGCAACATCCAACATCCCATGCATGTGATGCAATTCTGATAAGAGGAAAAATCCAGTAAAGATTCACAGCTAGTACACCTAGTACACAGCTAGAGAATAAATAAATAGACAGATACAACTCTTCCAACAGAAAATCCACCCCAAAATAGAATTATTCGTTGTTTTCTGACACACACCACATTTTAATTTGTTAATCAGAAGTATTTTCTGATGAATTCTAATAAAACTGTTGGACAGTTGGGTGTAATAGCTCAAATAGGAATAGTATGTGCCTACAGAGCCAGTCACTAATAATATGATGACATCATCAATTCAAGCATGATGCTGTGATCTCTATCTTGTCCATGCTTGTCGATATATTAGTTTTATTGTCTAAAATACTGTGAATGTCATCAAATTCTATTTAAGGATTTTCCTTTCATTCATTCATTTCCTTTCATTATATAATAGAGACTTATATAATGACTAATGACTCAATACACACACAGTATACCCCTTGGAACTTTGTACCCCGCCATTTAACCAGCACTGTATCCCATTGCCAAGAGCCTTGGTCATTGTGTCTCTCACTGCTGACATCTGTACACACAATAAATAAATAAACCACACGACAGCAAAATGAATAAGTAAGAGCAAAGAACACTTTTAGTAACCCATTCCTCTTGTAGGGGATAGATCAATGTGGGTTAACTACTACATCATACTGTGGGAGGTGGTTTGCAGTGTTGGAAGAAGTATTCAGATCCTTTACTTACATAAAAGTAGCAATACCACACTGTGAAAATACTCCACTACGAGTAAAAGCCCTGCAAGCATGTAAGTATTGTCAGCTAAATTGACTTAAAGTATCAAAAGTAAAAGTACTCATTAGGCAGAAAAATGGTCCCTGGTCAATGTTTTGCTGTTATATATTATGTTTTTGGATTAATATTACTGGTGCATTAATGTTTACAGTATGTTGCATTTTACTGCTGTAGTTGTTTAAAGTCACGTTGTGACAATGCATCTTCAAGACCCAAAGGGTGTTTTTTAAATAGTTTATTTAAATTAAGAAGTGGGAGACCCATAAAGCAACACTTAATTCTTCAGTTTATCTAAAACAATCCAAATGAAAAATCACCAAATTTGGAGATGTATGGTTTTCACTGGACAAGAAGTGTGTGGAGAATTGTAATCTGTAAAATAACCAGTAACTATAGCCGTCAGACAAATCTAGTGGAGTAAAAAGTAAAATATTTGCTTAGGTATAGTGCAGTGTAGAAATAATCAAGAAAAGTACAAGTACCTGGAATTTGTACTTAAGAACAGTACTTAGTTCCACCACTGGTGGTTTGTTGGGACTTGTGGCATTGTGTGACGTATACAGTACACGTGCATGTATGTAATGTATGTCTTGCCACGTGTTGCCAGTAGATAATAAAAGCTAATGCTTTACATTTGTCGATCGGTGATGGATTAAATAAAGCAAAAATGTAGCTCAGGGGTCTCGGATTGGGTTTGGGTTTTGGTTTGAAAAGTAATTTAAAGCTTGGGTAGGTAATGTCTTTTAGAAGCACTTTTTGTTATATTTGTTGAAATTCTCTTTACATCCAGACAGCAATCAATAATTCAAGTGCTCTGACAAAAAAAGGAAAAAAGTCCGGTGTCTGTGGCGGTCACAGGACTGCAATAAGCCCGTCCAATCATTTCATTCGGACCGAATGAAATGATTGGACGAGCTACCTGCCTGTCTACCTATAGGTATGTACTGTAGGTGGGGAGGTATCCCCACCTGCGCGCACTCTGACCCTGCACTCACTGTGCATGTCCATCATCTTCCACACGGCTAAGCGTCTAAAGCTAGCAAACTAGTCGCGCAAGAATGGCAGAGAAAGAGAAGAAAGACAGAAGAAGAAAAGGCTGCGACCAAGAAGAGGTTGGATAAAGCAAGAGGTCAAACCAGAGTCAACATCTTATGGATTTTCAACGATGGCGAGAAGAACTGAGGGAGTTGAAGGCCTGAAAAGTGACGCTGTGAGTACTAATAGACATGTTCGTTGTTAACGTTCATTATGATGATGTTCGGTGTTTTCAAACATGTGAATGAGACATGAGGTAGTTGGACACGGTTAGCGATGACAACGATGCGCTGCACTCCTAAACGCTCTCTTGTGGACTCGTCCTCCAGCAGTATTCAGGCAGTGCGTGTTCGTGTGTTTTGAGGGGAGTGGCTTTGGGGGGAGACCTGAAGGGGGGAACGGTTGGATACTTTCAAAATCTAGCTTACTTTTGCTGGTTTCTCCAACACTGCCTACCCTAGCTTTACATAACATCAGGGTGAAAGGCAGTGTTCTACTGCCCTCTCTGGTTGACAGTTTCAAACCTGTTTCATGTTGTCAAAAGTATGCTCTATTGCACACACAACAGATGATTTAGCAGTCATTCAGCAGTTTACATATACATCTAAGCAACTTTCTACCACAGTAATGGATGAAATAAAGCAAAAACATAGCTTCAGTTCTCGGGTCAGGTTCAGGTCTAAAAAAGACACAGGTACAGGCTGGGTTTGGGTCTCAGTGGAACTTGTGTAGAATCACATCTGGTAACTGATGAATTAGAATCAGTTTGGGTTACAGTCTTGCCGTGGAACACCGGTGCAGTGTTGAGCAGTTCATTTCCACACCAGGTCAGAGGTGATTATATTCTCAGATTTTCTAATTCCCCACTAAAGATTAAAATGTTTACAGACAGAAGATATCATATCTCACGTAGAGCTACTGTACTACTACAAGTAGGTTATCCTTGATAAGTTCATGAACTGCCTCAACTTCAGACTGCAGAATCTTGTCGAAATGCCAGGTTCAATATTTCATGTTCAGACTTGCAATGTGAAGTGGACTTTACTACCTTACTTTCACAGGACATGGAGGAATGAGTTTGAAACTTCTAGACTCAGGTTCACTAGAGGTTGCTTTAATTGTAGCTGTCAATTCAGTTACTGGCTAAGAAATGTTAAAGATGCTTCGATGACTGAATAACCACATGAAAAGCTTCAGGTCCAGGTGAAGTCAAAGCAGCTAGCTACACTTGTTCTGTGTTGAGCTTTCTGTCCAGGATGCATCATTTAAGGGCACAGTTACTGATCAATCCTCAGGTCAAAACAGTAACCAATGTCCTCATTCTACCTCCACCACAGAGGCTGGACCGATCTACTATTCCCCCCAACAGCTCTGTGTAAATACACGTATGCAAACAGAGAGGGTTTCTGTTGACCTCAGTGACCTTGGTGATATGCCGCCCACGTCTATACCATTGAACCATTGAACCCCCGCCATACAGAGCTGACTTCCACTAAGTTGATTGGCTGACTCAGGAGACAGGCACGTAACTGGCCAAAGAAAAGTAGATGTGAATCCTACTGGGTGGTCCATGGGGTATAGGTCCATGTCTGCCTAACATCAACTGACAAGGTAACTGGCTAGTCCACCCTTTTGCTTTACAGTACACACACACACAACACAACTTTGTTAAGACTTTTAAAAAGATTTTTACGCATTTTTTCACGCAGAGCTAAAGTCAGTCTGAATGTATCTTAATGAGTGTCGAGTGTCGATCTAATAGTTGTCGAGGCATTGTACTCAAAACCACAAATATAAACCTCATGGTGGTGCCAAAGGAAAAGTCAGGGGATCACCAGAGTTATTAGGATATATCATCTTGGAATCATGACAAAAATGTTGTGCCAATCCATCTAGTAGATGATGAGATATTTCACTGGCTTACTGAAAACTCTGACCTGCTGATGGTGCTAGGAATATCATTATGATTCGTCCTTTGGGAACCATTCAATGTCTTCATAAAATTCCATGGTAATCCATCCAACAGTTGTAGAGATATTTCAGTCTGGACCAATGTGTTGGACTGACCGACTGACAACTGACAACAAAAAACACATCACAAGGCTCTGTTGAGAACACCAATGGGTTATTTATTCTGATTTGTCTGTAATATGTCGACAAATCTACACTGAGAACCCATATTTTTCTGTCTGTTACAAAACACTCAAACATTCAAGAGACACCTGCTACAGGAAATGCTACGATAATAATTAAGAACAGATGAAAGATGGTGGATTTCTAGCTCTGTACACAGTAATGTTCATCAAAGACCTTTCTAATTGTATGCTTTCCAATGGCAACACTTGAAACTCACAAGGCACAACAACTTGATAAATTTATGAAGCAACATACCTATATTTACAATACAATTTTTACAATTTTGTTCAATAGTGCAGTCACCAATAG
Organism: Oplegnathus fasciatus; assembly: GCA_003416845.1. Taxonomy (NCBI): domain Eukaryota; kingdom Metazoa; phylum Chordata; class Actinopteri; order Centrarchiformes; family Oplegnathidae; genus Oplegnathus; species Oplegnathus fasciatus. Next base: position 57,836 of record NTHP01000377.1, on the reverse strand, counting down.
TCCAATATTCACTCTCTATTTAGCTGTGCTATAGACTCAACCAACTACTGATAAAGATGTCTGGCTCTTTAGCTGCCAAATGCTCCACTTTCTTCACCAGCTCATTGCTAACTTTGTCTGTCTACGGCTTGGTGCTGAGCAGGTAGCATACAGTGGTTTTATTAGAGCTTTTTCAATGCAAACAGCTGCCTGTTGTAGCTGGAAATGAGGTTGATTGTGGTTGTCAGCTGTGAGACTGAATTAAAACAGTAAAGTTACAGGCTGTAAGACTCTAAAACGCTCCATGGAGCTGAGGGGACCTGCAGAGTTGGGTGATAATTCTCTGTGGGTTCATCACTACAAGCAACCCCTGTCAGTCATTTGACCCATTGTTCATATAAAAATATTTATTTGTGCAGACTTAACTTCTAAAATTGTCTCATATCATAATCCCACTCGATCCAACGATTGTTCAAGATGACGTGTCAGAGCAATTGTAACATTCCCCTCAGACTTGATGTCAGCTCCTAAAACCTGAACCTAGCAACACTAAATACATCTGTATTAGAGCTATATGGATAAATTGTCCTGGCCCATATACAATATTATCTTATTGATGATACATTGTATCGGTTTATATGTCGGCCGATAAGTAACAAGAAATTGAAGTACATTTCATTTAGAAACAGTGCCACCATTAATTGTTTGTCCACCAGAGAGGACTGACAAGTTGATTTTTACACTGTAAAATGTCCCAGTTAGTGTGTATCTTGGTCACAGTTCTTTAAAAAACAAACCTAATTGATCCGTATCAAGATGTGTTATGTTGAAAAACATTTACTAATTACCTGATGAACTCCCAAATATTGATATCAGTCATGGTCTCAATAATCCAGTATTGGTCGGCCTATAGTCCATGTGTTCAAACGTTCTCATATATGATTCAGGCTCCTTGCAGTCTCATACTCTAAGGGAAGTCTTTTCTTTTTAATGCGAGGTGGTTTGTAGTCAGGGTCGCAGCCATGTAAGTCCTCGCTGTCACTGCTTGAAGAGTGGCTGGAGTAAAGATTATTCAGATCAAAAGAAGAATCTGCAACGTCTTCCTCCTCCTTTCTCCTGTCATCATCGTTGACATTATTGCTGCCTTGTACCACACACTCTACACACCTGGTTGAGGATCTTCCCTCAGTCACTCGGTAACACTCCTGAGCGCTCAGCCTGGTAAGATGCACATAGGGCTGTAGCAGCTTGGACTGCAGCAGCACAGTCTGACTAGACAGTGATAACCTTAGCTGGGCTCTGCGGACTCTCCTGGTCTCAGAGCTGACAGCCAGGCAATTAGAGTTGGAGGTAGAGGAGACGACAGTGGAGCATGGTAGGGTCTTTGATTGAAAAGGAGTGATGTTGTGTGTCTGAGGGTGAGCTTTGATGGAGTTCTGAGAGACAACTTGTCGAGATGATTCAGTATGTAAAGGGATCTGGTTAGCTGTACAGACTGTGGATAGAGTCCCTGATTTTGAAGTAGAGGTAGAAGCATCTTGGGTAGGAGGCCCAGACACATTGAAGTCATTGGGCAAGGGCGGACAACTTATCCGAAACGTAGCTGAGATCTTTTCAAACTGCCCAGCTACAGGGTTTTGGCTGAATCCATCCAGAGCCTGTGAATGTCTGGTAGTAGTACAAGCTCGTCTGAATTTCCTTGAAAGTCTGGAAAAAGTCTTTCGAGTTGGTGGTTGACAGCTGGTAGAAGTAGATGCATCCTGAGATACAGGAGCTGTTTGCACTTTGTGCGTTGTGTTCAGGTGATTAGTTGGGGCCACAGTTTCTGGTTGGTCAAACGGAGAGTCTTTCATCATTCCCTGAGGAATGGCGGCGTTCCCCGAGGTATGGCGGTGTGGAGAAGTTAGTACCTGAGGACTGGAAGTGGAAGCTGCCTGTTTGTTATTAGACATGGTGAAGTGATTTGGAGATGCTTGATGGGGTTTAAAGGTAGGGAAGATCCCTTTGACGCAGGCAATGTCTATCAATTGGACCACCGGCGACAACAGGGCGGGCAGTGGAGTGTCTCTGGACAAAAAGGGCTGAGGTAGAGGTTCCGCTTGAGAAGTACTGCTTGCCGATCCAGGTGATTCAGATCTCAGCTTATCTACTGGGCTTGCTTGTTCAAATGCCTGGGCTGTTGTCTGAAGATGGGTGGAGGTCTGTGAAGGCGGATGTTGTTGGTCAGAGGGGGATGGGATGAGGTCAGAGGGGGTGAGGTCCTGTGATGTAGAGGTGGATGAGGATGACTGGAACAGCGGGGGAGATGAAGAAACATTGGCCTGAAGCAGCAACTCTTCTGAGCACTCGTCAGGACACTCCTGCAGGATGCTCTTCACCCATCGCTGGTGTTTGGAGCAGAACTGAGGTGAGGAGGTGGACTCCTGAACACGTTCACTGCTTCTCTGACTCATTTCCTCTTTTACCTTGACACTGCTCTCTTCCTGCACCCTCTTGACTACATCACCATCCTCTTCTGTTTGTTTATGTCTCCTAACATCTGAATCATTTTCATTCTCCAACAAAAGAGGGCTGTCCTTGGACACACTTTGGTCAGCCTCCTCTCCTCCCCTGAAAACCTCTGGCTGAAACTCTAGGGGAGTTTTGGCTTCCACTGACTTGAGGAGAGCCTTTGAGGAGCCGTCATGCAGGACAGACTTTGAGAGTTGAGAGCTTTCCATTCCCTTCTTTCCATGTTCTGATGACTGAGAAACCCTGCCCCGACGACAGGAAGCAACATCTAAGGAACAAAAGGGCAGTGCATTTTGATTAACAAATGTGTAATTATCATCAGAAGAAGAAATGTATTTTTGGCTAAATGTAAACACAATCTTTCATTGCCATAGGTACAAAGACAGAGTGTAACACATTATGTTATATATTATTATATATTACAAATCAAAGTCTGTTTACAGGTCTTGGGAGTGCTACTGCGAAAAAAGTTGAAAACTGTGATGTCACTTGAGTCAGCGTTGGTTGGGACTGAAGACTACCTGTTTGAAAATGCTTAAAAAGCTTGTGTTGCGCGCTCCTCATCTCTGCTTGAAGCTAGCGGGCAAGGCAACATGGGCCGCTACTAGCATAACACACCCGAATCTCCAACCCGATGGTTGGTGGTCACGTTGCATCTCACATTTGTTTAGAGATTAAAATAGGCCTGGTGTTGTTCCCATCTCTGACTTTGTCCCATGTTAGAGATCAACCCACTAATCAGAGCTTAGTGGGTGGGATTATGAATGGGGACATAATCTTCCTACATAGCTAGCTAGTTACCTATAGAAAAATGACAACAAGTGTGGATGAGATTGATGCAGCTGTACAGAATGTACAGCACAAATAAAAACTCTTAAATCTATTAAACTAAATCTATATATTTCTCTAATCAACTGTCAAACTAACTGCGCCTTGCAACCACAATGTCCACCATGTCGACTGAACCATGTCAACAAAAATTCTTCTGCCTATTTCATAAAGTCTGACAGTGCACAAGCATACAACAAAGATATCTTAATCTGCTACTCGGATTTCGTTCCTATTTGCTCACATGTTCTATGTTTTCTATATTTTGCTGGATATTTACAAAGAGCAGGGACAGTGTTGACCTGATTATATTTGTGGTTATAAAAAGGTTTGTTGTTGTTTTTTCATCCTCTTTTTTCAACAACAGAAGAAACTAAAATACTAAAGGTACAATTCAAAGTTATAAGAGATATCATCTTGTTCTCCATATATGTATAAAGTGGTCTTGACATTTGCATATTATTCGTGTTGTGTTGGGAGGTGTTTCTTACCACAGTGCAGTAGTTTCTTTAGAGTTGTTGCTATGGTCGTGGAGTCAGAGGTAATTACTTCCAACAAGAGCTTCTCCTCTTCAGTCACAGGACTTTCTTTCTTCAGTATCTAGTTCACACATTCGCATATGGTCAAATACGACTGAATGGCTAAAAACAGAACTCTGTTTGTCTACAAGAAAACTCTCCAGGGTAACTTTAAGCACTTAATTCTTGAGACAAACACATCTTTACTCTTCATAGTGTACTGTGTACCGAACAGAACATTACATTTACAGTACTTAAAGTAGTTCTCTGAAATACAAGATAAGCATCAAAACAGCAAAGTTTTCATTTTTGATACAACTGAGTGCAAAATTTGTCATTGTTCATGTGTTTACAAGTCATACAATCAGAGTCAGTACAGTTTTAAAATACCACTTTACATCTCAGCTACATAAATAATGTTTTGGGCGACTCTTTCAAAAAGGGGACACCAAACTGCAAGCAGAAATGAAAGCACACACTACCATAACACACACACCTTATCAATGTAGGTATCTCCCGGTAACACAGTCTCCAACTCGTGTAGATAGTGCAGCAGCCTGTCCTCTACTTTCTGGGCATAATGTTCACCGTACTGCTTCTCCATCTGATTCTGAAAGACAACAAGCACTTAACATGTCACCTGGAAACAACCCTGAATCAGACTTTTGTAATTCGCATACAGTTTACACATGTACTCTGGGTTTAATTATACATTCCCAAAGCTAGAAAGGAAGGGTCTCGAGGTTCAGTGTCATTAAGAAACATAACCTGGGTTGGCAAAGCATGCTTATTTACTGCACATGATGAATGAAACAGTCATGGTATGGGTTTCCAGAAAAACAGTTTTGGTCCACAATGTCGCTCTCCATTTGTCTGTTTACTGTTTTGCCAAGTAAACTTTTCCAGAGTAAAAGTTCCAGAGATTTCTAGGAACATGCTGCCACTTTCCACCCCAGCCCCCTCCAGCCCCCTCCAGCCCCCACTAAACAGTCTAGAAAAAATGTTCTGGCATGCTTCCCCACAAAGTTTAGAATTGATTAGATCTGTTTGGCCACAAGAAGAAAAAACAATGCAAAGCATTTATTACTCCTTATAACATCACTTTTTGGATGTTCTGAGTACATAGATACTCTACATTTGTATGGTATACATAAGGATTTATTTCTAAATGTAGCTCTGTAGTGCACCCTGCTGGAGAGAAAAGGACTCACAGTTAGGGGCTGAAAGAGAAAACAGTGTTATGTACTTATTCAACACACTGACTACATGCATACAATGACACACCCAGTACACAAACAAATCACAGCAGGATAAACACTATAATATATGTGTGTAAACAAACAATCTTATACGAATTTTGACTTACTTATTGAAGTTTTATTCAGGTTTTAAGAAAAATGGTCTGAAAATATCTTCTCAAAGACACAATTAAGGACATATATGCATATCAAGCAAAGTTTGGCCCTGAATCATACTGTATGTTATCTCACTTTTCTAGAAGCCAAAGAGCTTTAGTTGCACAGTTCAGAGCCTCTGGCCACTGAGGTTGGCACATTCAAAAATATTCAGGAGGAAAACAGAAAGTGTGAGCTGTGTGATTTCAGAGAAGTGGAGAGTGAGTCCCGTTGTCTTTTACATTGTACTTACTATGATGATTTAAGTATGTCAGTTTTCCATGAAATGGCACAACAGAACCCTTGAAATCATCTGGTGTACAGGTGATCAAAAATGGGAACGGTGCTTAGCAAGTGGTGGAATTTGCTACGTTTGTCTCAAAAGTTTGGAAAAGAAGGCTAGAAGGACTATTCAATTTGTATTTTTTCTGATTTTTCCATTATTATGCAATACATGTTTTGTCAGTGACGTATGAAATTTGTTGTAGACATGAAGGTCGGAAAATCTGATTTTGAAAATTATTCAAATTGATTTCCTTTATGTTTGGACTTTTTGGTAGTATTGTTTGCAACATATATGCTATATATCACCATGTACTGAGGAAACATGACAGTGTGGTGAAATAAACTAACCTTAATATAATCTTCAAGTTTGTCCTTGTCCATAGCAAGTGATTGTGCCAGAGTCTTGAAATCCAAATGGTTCTTCCTCATTAGGAACATTTCATGTTGGCTCTGAGGAACACAAAACATTGGTAACAAATTGGTTAGATTTTCATATAGGCAGTAGTTAGGCATGGCAAGATGTTGCTACACTTAACTGGACCATGCTATAAATGACAGGGCTGTTTTTTGATTACCTAGCCTATAAAAAGTAAGTTCATTTAAATTAATTAATGAAATGTAACATTTCATTAATCAGACATACCAGACTCTAAGTGAGTGGAACTTTAAAGTAATAGCTAAATACAAAACAATATCCAGGGAGGCATTGCTACATTTTGTCCTCCAAAATTCACTCCATTTAAATAAATGTTTGGCTGCTTTTGATATTAAATTATACTCTCTCAATTGCCGGGACTTTGCTTCAACACAGCTGCAACTTCAAACATTAATAAATTATCACCTCTTTAAGTTGACATGGCTCACATTAACAAACAGCTGCCTATTTTCACATCCAGCAGACACGGGGCAACATTACCATTCATTTGGAATCGTGTTTGTGTCCACCTGATGACTAAAAGTACAATATTCACTCTACTTTTAGCTCTGTTTTTGGTCTCCACCAACTCCTGAGGGAAATATCTGTCTCTTTAGCTGCTAAATGCTCCACTATGTTCACCAGCTACTAACTTTGTCTGTCTGCTGTTTGGTGCTGGGCAGGAAGTGTCAGCTTTTGTGTCACTGCTGGAAACGAGGTTGATAAGAGTGGTGAGAATGAACCACAACAATAAGGCTGACATTTAAGAACATTAAACCAGAACAAAGAGCTAAAAGATGCTAGAATGCTCTGTAGGGTTGAGGGAAACAGAGTCAGGAGATATTTCTCAGTGGATTTGTCACTACAAGAGATCCCTTTCTCATTGCAAATAGTTATTTTTTCCAATATTAAAAAAACTGATAAGTGCAGCTTTAAGTGAAATAGTTGCCCCTGAATAAAAACTACATAAGACTAAAATCAACTGAGTAAGAGCATGTTTAACTGTTTCAAAAATTTTAATTATGCAAAGCTGGATACTTACACACTGATCTTGGTATTGAGGTAGTTTACTTGGGAAGAACTGGCTGATTTTAAACACAGTATCAACCATTCCTCGGCCCTCCCTAAGCATCCACATAATAACCTGGGAGGAGAGACAATAACCAAGAGAGGGGAAGATAAACAGAAAGCGGGAAACTCACATTAAAATTCAAAAATGTAAATAAATTCAACCTGCTGCACTCAACAGCAGCAGGAGCATGTAAGTAACATCAATTTTACATGCTTGTCGAATGTATGAATGCTTCCAGCCACATGTCCATACCATGGTCTTGAGGCCAAAAATGATCTTCATGTGTTTGATGGGAGCCACCAGTGTGGGTAGAAGTCTGTAATTGGCTTCCAGAAAGCCCATCACTCTCTCAAAGTGCTCCATGTCCCTGTTCTTCACGATAGAATACACCTGGGCAGAGGCGACACGCAGCCTCCACGAATCTTCGAGGCTCAGAGGCTGGGAGTCCACTTCTGGCCAAGTGGAAGGGTCCACAACTGTGAAGAACCAACATGACGTCACATCCTCCTCTGGTCTAACTTTAATAGCAACTGTCAGTTTTAAAACATCCACTATGTTTTGCAGTGACTGGCCTAAAAGATTCTTTAACTAATCTGAAACACGTGTTAAAGTGCAGGTAGGTTCGGGTTTAAAGGTACTTCACCAGTGGTGGAAGAAGTATTCAGATCTTACTTAAGTAAAAGTAGTAATACCACACTGTAAAATACTGTGTTATAAGTAAAAGTCCTGCATGCAAAATTTTACTTAAATAAAAGTAAAGCAGTATCAGCAACAAAATATACTTTAAGTATCAAAATTAAAAGTACTCATTATTCAGAATAGCCTCTTTTTTTCCAGCAATCTCTTTATTAATATTTTCAAATAACTCCCAACAACAAAAGAAGCGTGTTCTCATCCAGTAAGAGAAACACCAAAGGCTAATAGATTATTGTCCAACATTAAAGTGAGGCCTTCCCTTACAAGTCAGCTATTTGAAAGATAATACAAAAATACAACAATAATTAAAAATAATAACAATAATAAAAACAATAAAATACATTTTTCTGCTTTTCTAAAGGGTTCCCATATTATTATATTCATATTCATACTTTCACACACAGTTCACATGGAACACAACAATCAAGTATCAGAAGGAGTTCAGACAGTTCAGAGGAGCATTTACACTTATACCTCGCCTGCCACATTCATCGCATTACTTTCAACATTCTCCACAAAAAAGGACTCCAAATATTGTCAAAGAGGGACTGTTTACCTTTGATAATGTAACTCATCTTTTCCAGAGGTAGAGTTACTGATGGTTCTTTAATCCAACGAATGTACTTTGTTTTAGTCTTCCAAGAGAATGAGATAATTCTCTTTGCAAGCAATAAACAAAGATCTAAGGCAGCAATATCTTTCCTACGTGCATGATATCTATCAGGGTGTAAAGCTAGAATAAAAACCTTTGGGTCAAATGTAAGTATACTGTATACTCTCCATAGCTTGTTTAATCTCCCTCCAGAACTGTTCCCAAACACAGTGAACAAACCCTTTTTATAGTGTTATATAATAACATATAATTGATGTTATTGGATTATTATTACTGATGCATTAACATGTAAACAGCATGTAGGTTGTCAAGTTGGAGCTCATTTTAACCATGTTATATATTGTTTGGTAGTTAAATGTATAACAGTGGAACATCATTTATAAACTAATCATATGATTTGTATGTGTGAAGTAAAATAACTGGCAACTACAGCTGTCAGATGAATGCAGTGAAGTAAAGAGTACAATATTTCCCTCTGAAATGTAGTGGAGCAGATTACTTGTAACTGTACTAACTTACTTTCCACCACAACTGGTTGAGTTTAATGCCCCTAAAAATAACTGACCTACTTTTTTATGCTGCCATTAATCACCAGTTTGTAATCATTTGAATAATACAAAATAACTACAACTGACTTAACTGTTGTAACTTATGTAATAATCAAGCATATGATGTCATTATACAAGAGTTAAAGGGAAGTTAAACATCTTTTTAAAAACTAATTGAACACTAACCTTCCTGTATATCCGTCATCTTGTGAGCCCAGATATACTCTATGATCCACAGCGGTAACTTTGGGAAGCTCTGTAAACATTCACTGACGGGCTGCAGCTCTTTTCCTTCCATCTGGTGCTCGGTGATGTTACGACGCGCAGCTCCGCGGGGTTAGTGAAGGGTACCGGCCTGCTGGACCCTTTAAACCTCCATTCATGAATGGGAAGCGATCACCCACCCAGCTGGACATGTACCGGCAAGTTGAGGCTGTGAAGTGTTTACCATCTCAGTTGCGGATCGTTTCGCTTTGAAAACGTTTCAAATTACTTCCTGGTCAAACTCACTGGTTGTTGTCAAAATAAAAGCTTTTAAAGGCACTGTGCCATAACATAACAATGCAAGTAAAGCGTTTAGACTTTTATTGTGAAGCTTACTGTCCGGCACGACGTTGTCGACCAGGAAGTGGTTCAACAATACCCTGAACAGTTTCCCCGGCTTCACCTTCTAACCTGAATATATGGTTCAGCATGGAGGCGTACACATTAGTGTAAGGTAACGGAGACACGCGACATCTTTAAATATGATAACACTACGCTTAGCTAGTAGCATTAGTTGCGTCTTTTAAATATAACTAACGTTACACCAACATGCTAACGACTTAATTTTGTAATGTTAGCTTGCGGTGGGTGTTGAATGTGTGTTTCGTAGCTGCTGCGTACCCCGTCGGCGGTGTTTAACGTACTGTTAAGATTTCTGTTGAACGGAGGAAGCGCTATGCCACATATATTTTGTGTTATCAAAGATATAAATATGATAAAAGTCTCTATTTAAATATTTCGACAATGGCGCCCCCCAGTGGTGACTAGTAGTAGATACTGTGGCACTGGAATGATGTCATTTTTTCTAAAAGCAAAAGCTGCCATCAGAATAATTTGAAAGATGCCATAATTACATTACAATTCCACATGCAGTGGCTTTAAATTAATCTATAATGGTAAAGTACAAAACAGGACATATTTTAGTAAACGATTCAGACCTCCTCCACAAAGCTACACCTGGCCAGAAGTGTGTTGATAACTATGGTAACATAACATTGTCCTAAGTAAGGGAAGGTGCACAAAGCCAGGTCTGTAAAGAAATGGTTTTCCCAGTTTTGTGTGGAAGAACTAGACTGGCCTGCACAGAGTCCTGATCTCAACCCCATCCAACACCTTTAGGATGAACTGGAATGCCGACTGTGAGCCAGCCATTATCACCCAACATCCATGTTGGACCTCACTAATGCTCTTGTGGCTGAATGGGAGCAAATCCCTGCAGCCGGGTTCTAACATCAGGTGGAAAGCCTGAAAGCAGAGGAGTGGAGGCTGTTGCAGCAGCAGATTAAAGCCCATGGTTTTGGGATGACATGGTCTACATTCACATACTGGTTTATTGTTTGTCTGTTCACATACATTTAGAAGGAAGATACCTCATTGTCATCAAAGCAGTGATCTCATAAAATCTTAAAATGTGGCATTGGGTCTTCATGGTTAAGAACTTACTAAATGTCCTTTTGTATGATTTTCCCACAGCGTCACCCCCTGACGTGTGACATCCCAGCTGCAGCTCCACCATGAACACAAAATCATGCGTGTCTCTGCTCCAACTCTCCAGGATGGGGTTCAGACTTTGTGCATCCAAAGCCCCTCGTTGCAGTGCCGGGGCCCTGAGTTTAACAACAGTGACTTCCACTTGTCTTCCACGTGTCTCACCCCACTGGCCTGTACCCTGCAGTCACTCTTACTCCAGCAGCATCAAGGTGCGCTCCTATCTCCAGTACATGAAACACAAGATCATATCCCCTCCCAGTCCTCCGTATTGTCATGTGTGCCAGGTAGGGGACCCAGTGCTGCGTTCACATGCGGTTGCTGTTGACCCTGCAGCTATAACAGGTCCCGAGATCCAACAGGTCATCAAAACTATGGTGAAAGTGATGCGGAAACGTGAGTGTGTGGGTCTGAGTGCACCTCAGATTGGGATGCCACTCCGCATCCTGGCCCTGGAATATCCTGAGAAGATGTTGGAAGAGAGTTTGCCTGCATCGAGGGAGGTCCGTGGTCTTTCCGTCCAGCCCCTGAGGATTTTTGTCAACCCCAAGCTGAGGATCCTGGATGGACGGACTGTGCTCTTTCAGGAGGCCTGTGAGAGCATCTCAGGCTTCTCTGCCACAGTTCCACGCTACCTATCTGTGGAAGTGTCTGGTATGCATGTTTATAGCTTAATCCTGTATTTCCTATACAACAGTGCCTTTCAAATTTTGTGTCAAATCTCATTTGTTGAGACCAGGTCTGTTAAAAAAAAACAAAAAAACACATGGAACAAAATTTGGCTTTGTGATTCACCCAAAACAAGAAAAAAGTTTAAAAATGGAGTACCTTTGCATTTCATTTAAGAGTACGAAGAGAGAATGCTGATACTGCACAGAGTTTCTCGTTGAGAAATAAATCCTCTCTGTCTAACTAGTAGACACATTAAAGGGCAACTGCTTATGCACTTCTGTATATGTTTCTCATCCCTCTGCATGTTCACCCTGCAGGTCTAAATGAGAAGGGTGAAGCTGTCACGTGGCAGGCCAGTGGCTGGCCAGCTCGCATCCTCCAGCACGAGATGGATCACTTGGATGGGGTCCTCTACATCGACCGCATGGACAGCAAGACCTTCATCAACATCAACTGGCAGGCACACAATGAATAGCAGATCCTCAGAACAGATCACAAACATTTACACAAGAATCTGATGATATGCAATGATTTAAGTGTAGCTCTGATCAACCTACATTGTGTTGATGAAAGCTTTTACATTCGCTGTTTTGAGCACACGCTTATTCGTTCATGTGAAAAATCCTCCGGCTTTCAGAAAGTGATGCATTTTGGCTGCTGGTTCTGGTTGGAATAAGAGCTCAGTATCAGGATTATCATGAACTGCTTCAACTGAAAATCTATCAGTGCACTGGAAGTATTTTTGTGATGGCCAGAAGCTGCAGGACAGAACCCCCAAAGCAATGATCTTGCAGTATAAGTGCAAGCCAAGAGAGCCATGTTCTGTAGACCTCAGGTCTATGTTTGATGAATAAAGAGGCTGATTATGTTCGTGATAAAATGAGTGAATGATAAATGTGTGATCCTTGTCTGCCACCGTAACAGCGACACCATAATTCCTGAAGAAATTGCGGTGTGAATGGTGGATGTTGAAAAGCTGACGCTGAACTGCATTGCTGGCTTTAATTTGTATGAAGAAGCAGTTGAAGTAGTATGAAAAGTGGGAAAGGGATGAAAGATGCCAAATATAGTATAAGCTGGGAGCTAAACTGCATTGCTGACATAACTCTATATGAAGAAGTAGCTGAAGGACTATGAAGGATTGGGAAGTGGGACAGGGTCTAATTAGTATGAATGGGATTTAAAAGATGAATAAAATTCACAATGTATGGAAGACGTGGAACATTTTAAGACTTGAATGGAATTTCTAGCTGAAAGTATAAATTAGTAAGACTTGAAAAAGTGTGAGAAGAGATGTGTGTGGGTGTCTGCACTAATTAGCTCATCTCAATCAGTTGTGTTCCCAACTGCAATCAAAGGTTGCCATGGTGATGGTAACTGCTGTGTGTGGCTCCTGGCTCAGAGAGTTAATTTCAGAGATTTTAGATGAGGCACACTTCTAAAACTCCTGCTTATAACATAAAGACCGTAACTCCTTTTGCCTAAATTTGCTCTCCAGCAAATTAGGGGGGTATTACCCATTTTTATGCACCAGCGATAGCCATGGCTGAAGCATTATGTTTTCAGGTTGTCCGTCCCATCCTCATGTGCGATATCTGAGGAATGCCTTGAGGGAGTTTCTTCAAATTTGGCACAAACGTCCACTTGGACTCAAGAATGAGCTGATTAGATTTTGGTGGTCAAAGGTCACCGTGACCTCACAAAACATGTTTTTGGCCATAACTCAAGAATTAATACGCTAATTATGACAAATTTTCACACAAATGTCTAATAGGATAAAATGATGAAGTGATGACATTTTTTTACCCAAAAGGTCAAAGATCAACTTCACTGTGACATAATATCAACCATGGGGCAGTAATTCTAGTCCTCAATGACTTCCTTTTGATCAATTCTTGTAAAGACATTTACATTTATAAAATGTACAAAGACATTTGTAAAACATCTTTGAAATTCGCTATTTGGTAAAAACTGGTCATTCTACTGGTTTTACATGAGAATGGAAAAATGAATGAATCTACTTGAACTTAATTAGGTTTGGACAGGGGACTTGGGACATGTCTGGGGCATGAGCAGGCAAGACCCAGGAAAAACAAGTGGTTTTAGCAGCTGAAATATCTATTTTTTGAGATTTAAAGGGATCTGTCTTGCTGCTTAGGACATGTTAACAGTTTCTGTGTCAGGGCCAGTTGAGTGAAAAATCTGCATCATATTGCAAGAGCCAGTAAAGGGAGGAGAGCACCTCAAAATCACACAATGTTCTGAAATGGTTCGGTAGTCTGGTCACTTTTACTTCACGTTTCTGCATGTCAATCCACGAACAATGTTTTTTTTGCAGTTTCTTCAGAAAGATATTCTCATAACACTAAATGTCTAAAACTAAATGAAATTTAGTGGACAGTTTGGCCTTGGGCTGAATAGTAACTGAAATTAAAAGCATGCACATCCAAATTTGGTGGTTTTCAAATATATAGATTAGATGGAGATCAGGCAAAGAAAATGTTACTTTATATGCTCATACCTTTTGAACCCATTGAATTATCCCACTACTATTCTGTCACCAAGCTTAAGAAGGAATTTCTTTTCTGAAACGGTAAAATTTTGATACATGGATCATCATATACATACATCACTACATTGCTACTCCCTATCTGTTGTGTTTTTTTTTCTAGTGATGTGAACTGAAACCTTGTCAAAAAATATGTTGTTTTAGGGCTGAAACAATTAGTCGATTAATCGGTCCACAGAAAAATAATCAGCAGCAACTTTGATTAATCTTTTAAGTCATTTTTTAGCTGCCCAAGACCTGGTTCCATAGTCCTCTATGACACTAAACTGAATACTTTTAGGTTTTAGACTGTTGGTTGGACAAAGCAAGCAATTTAAACATGTCAACATTTGGACATTTTATCACCCAAACGCTCAGTCGATTAATCAAGAAAATAATCGGCAGATTAATTGATAATGACAATAATCGTTAGTTGCAGCCCTTTTTTGTTTTCACTGCAAATAAATACAAAGAGAAAGACAGAGCCACGTGCTCAGCCAAAAAATAATGTCCAGAAAACATTTGGAATGTTATAAGAAAGGGCTTGACTTGAGTTAGTTATGATTCAATAATGTATTAAATGTGATAACAGATTTTCCAGGTACTTTATTAAAGTTATACTGTTACATACCTAGTACTCCACTGTCACCAAAGTAATTTACTCATATGTAATAAAACACGTTTAACACAGACAACTGACATATTGACCTCTTTACTCCTGTCTTTGTGCAGGCAACACATACAGATGGCAACAGACCTCCTTGTGCTTCACACTAAATTACATTTAAGTGAATCAAGAGCACAAATGTAATCAATCAAATCAAGTATGAACAACACACAGTACTTAAAATGTTGATAATGGTAAATATGGCCACTTAGAGAATAACTGGATGACAGAGTAATGAGTCTCAGAAAGAGGACCAAAATAAAAACATTGGAGCACACTTAATACTGCATTTAAGTACTGTGTCAAGGCAACATCTGAATTTATGATTTATAGTACTTGATTAAAAAAAGGAATTTTGTTTCCAGTACACACATTTAAGGCACTGTGATTTAGCTAGTTGTGCCTCATTAGTGCAATACTTCTCAAATACGAATCACACAGAGGATGACTGGTCAAACGTTTGGCCGCAGGTACATTGAAGAGGATTTCTGTACCAACAATCCCTACAGTACTCTTTTCCACAATATCTGCACAGAACCAGAGGATTTCTGGAACATGCCCTGCCACAGGAGCACAAACCCAAGCGCTTGGTTTTGTGGTGAACGTGGCAGTATTCAGTCTCTCTGCAGGAACCAGAGTGGAAGACACCACAGCTGATACACAGGACCTGAGGGTCCAGCTCAGCAAGGTCGCAGCAGTCATGGTAGGTGATTGGAGATGGAATTGTTGATCTAGGGTCATCGCGCAGAGCTAAGGAGGACAATGCTGTGCTGCTGCTGGTGAGAGTTGGTGATGCACTCATACCACTCACTCCGAGGCTTCCCCCCTGTGGTGACACTGCTCTTGGTTCTTTCATCTCTTCTGTCGCACTGTCAAGGGATACCACACAGTGGTTCTCCATGCAGCAAGACTCGAGCAAGGCACAGGTGCTGTCATGCATGGTGTTGCATTGAATACAGTGTTTACGACACAGATTATAAGATTGGAGACAGCTGCAATAGTGGTTGGTTTCAGCCTGGCTCTGCCCCACTGCTTCTACCTGCAAACTGCGTGACTGTGAGTCTGCTTTGTCAAACCTCGACCCTTCACAGGGACGCCTGTCTTGCCTCATGCTGGCCGAGGAGCTTCTGGTAGTGTCTGATTCCAGCGGTGACGTCTTGGTCAGATGGCAGCTGAGTTTAGAGACGCAGACGTCCTCTCTGGCGGACGGGGAGGTGGATGAGGAGGACAAGGACGTCACTCCGTTGCTGTGCGTTTTGACAGCAGGGGGTGATGCACTGCTTTGAGTCACCCAGGACAAAGAGCGGGGACTCTCGTTGTCATTGACAACAGCCTGCCTCTGCCGCCTATTAAGCTGATCATCTGTGTACAGATCCATCTCCAGTTCTCCATCAAACGGCTCCAACGGTGGCTGGTTGACTTCCAGCGTCTTCTTGGTGTTGTCCAGGGCGACCTGTTGAAATGCATGGACAATTAATCCTCAACAGTTTAAATGTATTTACTGTTCCCTAGGGTTAGATCTTGTTGATGCTCCCTTCAGTGCGTTCAGCCATTCTTAAGTTTTCTAAAGGATAAGACAAATATAATATTAGCAGTGCTACTCAGTAAATGAGACTCACAGGTCTGGATGGAAATGTATCCGATGCCAAACTGTAGCGGGGGATTTGTAATAGATGATACATTCCTACAGCCTACTTCATAAAAGATCCCCTCTAAGAAAGCTGTAAGAGAGAGAGAGCTTCCCTGTGGCTGACATTACAACAGCCCACATGAGGAGCTTCAAGGTAGTACTTTTTTTATACTCTTCCATGAAATTCAGTAATAAGGACTGGTGCTCTCTCTCTTCGTGTGCAAATACTTGTAAAGCGCACATTACACAAATGGGAGGAGAGGCCCAAACAGATGGGAGGTGCATTCAAATGAGGCAGCGCAAAGTGAGTTGTTGGGGTTTTCGAGGAAACTGGGTCTTATACTTTGTGTTGAAAATAATCGTCTGGTCTGGCGGAGTGTCACTCTGTGGCCACTTTGGTGATTTTTATCAACAAGAGCAAATGCACAACAATAATATAGTAATACTTCAAATGTAAATAAGTCATTAATCACTCTAACCAATATTTAGATCATTTAAATCTGCCTCAAAAAGAGTGTTTCAGTCTGTTAAGTCAGTGAATCAGTTTATAAATCAATGAGTGATTCTTACAGTATTTGTTGATTTATACTGTATGAAAGCTTCTCCTTCAGTTCATTAAATCTGAATCTGACAGCAGCAGGACAGACATGTTGATGAATCTGCCGCCTCCGATTTGAGAGGTGGTTGCCAGAACACAGCGCCATGACACACAGTGATCCACTACGTTTACCTTGATTACATTACAAGCAAATGACACCAGGCTGCTACAGAATAATAAGACCTACCGTTGTGCACTTGTCGTTGCACTTGCATGATTTAAAGAGACCCAAACTGTTTATCTGGATGCTTGTTGGAGTATCGACACGTACATAACATTATTTAAATATATCATTATTTTAGGTATGCATTTTATATTTTGGTATTTTCATTCATATTTTTTGGTATTTTTGTGAAGTAAAGGGAAACAACCATTTGTGACAGGATAGGATATGGATGGGATGATTGACCCCATCTGCCCTCAAGTAATACATCCTGTCTGAGGGGCGCTTTAACCTCTTCAAATCAAGTTTAACCATTACCTAGCTATGGCTGGAAAAATCATCCTATTCCACACTGTCTGATAGAATATAATATATATACTGTGGTCTCTTCCAGGATGACAATGCCCCCATCCACAGGGCACGAGGGGTCACTGAATGGTTTGATGAGTATGAAAATGATATGAATCATATGCTATGGCCTTCACAGTCACCAGATCTCAACCCAGTTGAACACCTATGGGAGATTTTGGACCAGCGTGTTAGACAGCGCTCTCCACCACCATCATCAAAACACCAAATGAGGGAATATCTTTTGGAAGAATGGTGTTCATCCCTCCAGTAGAGTTCAGAGACTTGGAGAATCAATGCCAAGGAGCATTGAAGCTGTTCTGGTGGCACGTGGTGGCCCAACACCTTACTAAGACACTTTATGTTGGTTTTTCCTTTAATTTGTCACTCGTCTGTATATAAATATGTCTGTGGGTTTGAACAATGTCTGGCAGCACAGCATGAGTTGACTCACCATTTGGGTTAAAAAGGCTAACCACAAAGTGGGGCTGCAAAAGAAGAAAGCATCCCATCTCCACAAAGGAGGTGATAGACTCAGCATTTTAAAATACAGACCTCGCCTCATGATTGATTGATTGATTTGCCAAATGCCAGGCAGACGTACCTGTACGCTGTTTCCTCTCTGCCTCTCCCTCACCACACTCAGCTCCCACTGGGCCTCACCAAGGTTCTTTCCCAGGGCTGTCAGGAGGAGGTGACACTCACAGCGGGCCAGGAAGAAGGCGCATGACAAGTGCAGGAGGTCGTCTGGAGAGGCAGGACTGACCCTGGGCGGCTGGAGACGAAGCTGCTCATGCCGAGACGTGCTGGGCTGGTATCCTAGCAGGCCGAACAGTTTCTCAATCTGTGGCATCGACAGCACCGGTTTGATGTAGTGGGTGAACATACCAGAGTACATCTGGGACACAAGAGAAGAAAAGAAAAACAAATAAATAAAAAATGGGGAAATATATCAGGTTTTCAGCAATATCATATTTGCAGTCTAGTGATTTTGTCCTGAACTGTCATGTCACTGTTAAACCCAGGATTTTATTCCTGTCAGGGTGGAAAAACATTGGACTTAATAATAATAATTTAATTTCATGATAATAAGAGAATAAATTACATTCATGGAGTTAGCGGGATATTGTGTGTAATACTTTAAGGAGTAACTCAAAGGCAAAATGATTTCTTAACACACATTCACATCAGAAATTTGATACGTGACTTATCATCATTATTTGAGCTCTTTCTTCAGCCAACCTTGACTACTTTGTACTCCTCCCTCCAGGGACCGAGATAGAGGTTCAGGGCCGCTTGCTCCAGGACCTCAAAAGCTTTAGCCAAGCCTGCCAGCCCTCCTCTGGCTTGGATTCGCCCAGCGCTGGCTGTTGTTGGTGCTGATGTTGATGATGCTGCTGCTGCTGCTGCTTTGAGCGACTCCTCCATCACCCTCAGTGGATCCAGACCGAGGCAGTGAGTCTCCTGAGCATCTCCATCCCTCAGCAGCCCCTCCACCTGCTTCCACAGCTCCTCATCTCTACATGCCAGGTTGGAGCCCTGTCTCACAATTTGCTGCTCCAAACTGTGATCATAGGCGCTCACTAGTTCTCTGGCTGTCTGCCTAGAGATGCTCATCTCTTTCACTCAGCTGAGAGGAAGACAAACAGGACATTGAAATGAATGATGAAACTATGGCACTTGTTCTCCCCTGATCATGAATGTAGTGTATGTACAGAGATAATATTTAGCCAACACTGATCTATGATGTTACAGCTTCTTTATTCATTGAGAGCTTTTCCCTCTTAAAAAGATCATTTTTTTCTTGAATGAAAAGCAGGATGACATTCAGTATGGAAATTGTATGTAAATAATATGTTGACCAGTTTCCAGCAACTAAAAGAGAAATACAATTGACCTAAAACTAAATGTAACAGATGTACTACATACAGTTCACACATGCTCCATAAAAGCTATGGGTACTGCCTTATCCAATTCAATGTGTTGCAAAGTTGGTAAGTTATAGTACTCCACAGCTGCTTTCCTGAGGTGTCAGCACAATGTGAGAAATGTACTTTAACACATGGCTTTATTTCCTGTCCTAAACTACTGGGAAGAGAGTTTCAGATAGGGCTGCAACTAACGACTATTTTCATTATCGATTAATCTGTCGATCATTTTCTCGATTAATCGATTAGTTGTTTGGTCCATAAAATGTCAGAAAATGGTGAAAAATGTTGATNGATATTCAGTTTACTGTTACAGAGGACTAAAGAAACCAGAAAATATTCACATCTGAGAAGCTGAAATCAGAGAATTTGGACACTTTTTCTTAAAAAATAACTCAAAACGATTAATCGATTATCAAAATAGTTGCCGATTAATTTAATAGTTGACAACTAATCGATTAATCGATTAATCGTTGCAGCTCTAGTTTTAGATATAAACTGTGCAACCAGACCAACCAACCAGATGACCAATCAGAGGCACTGATTACTTTGATGGAGCGACAAAGACAGTTCATGTTCGTGACTTTATCACAGTAAAAACATATTTACTACAACAGTGGAAAACAGCAGAGCCACCTTCAGCACAGCAGTGGTTAGATGACTTGTCAGGTACCCCCTACCTTGAGGATTTCAGGGAGATCTGGTCCTTACCACTTCCACTTCTAATGATAACCCTCACTCTACATCACTTTATCTTTTTGTTCTTGTAAATGAATGTCTTTAAGTACTTATCCTGTTCTGTCAGTTTGTACCCTTCACTATATAAACTAACAGTATTCCTGTGGGATCACCATGTTGGTGAGGTGTAACTTTGTGTCCACACTGGTCCTGGACACTGGAAATAAGAACTATCACAACCTTTCATTGCTTGAAATATTACAAACTCTGTTAGCTATAAGTTGTTTCGAGCGTAAAACACTTCTATTTATAACCGAAAGTGAAACCTGACACGTCGGCCTCAGTGAAAGAGAAAGGAGTGTAACGTTAAGCTAATGGTACTTTATTACTGAGCAAACTAACGTGTTGACCAACGTTATTATAATAAGTTAGCAAACAACTATAAACTGGCCGTGAATGTTTGACAGCATCGACAGAGAAAAGCGACTCAGTTTGACGTTAGCATTAGCTTAACCTATATCAACACTGACTAGCTAGTTTGGCTAGGTTACCTGTTACTGTTGCGTTTTGGTCTTTCTTAATGGCGAGAACTCCACACCAAACGTCTTACAAATATGTGCTCATTTAAAACTCTCCTTTTTACTTACACGATATTGTCATAAAATACCACCTGAATGTTTTCAGAAATTCGGTTAATATCCAGTCTACCAACCAACGAAAAGTCAACTTTTAACTGGGCCAGACTGCTCTCCACCGTCAACCAACGTGTTTAATGTGTGGGGAAAGACCCAGGAAGTAACAGAAAATATCCTCAGAAAAGTACAAATTTCACGTGAAGAACAGTTTCACGGTGTTTCAGACATACGCCGAGTTAAAGGACGACTCGCGTTGATACACAAAACATTGTGGTTCGGGTTGTAGCAGATATGATGCTTTGCCGATACTCAAGGCAACATTAAATGACTAGAATTATGAATGACAACCTCAAACCAAGAGAAGGTGACTAGTGTTGGAGCTAAGCTAACGTTACCTCGTGGCTACAGATGAAAGTTTGGTCAAAACAGAAGCGTTGGTTGACACACGAGAGACAAACAGACTCACCTGTGTCTGCCACTTATTCAGGTGTTTATCAGTGAATCATGTAAAACATTTCCGGCTACACAGTCGTCGCCGCGCAGCTGATAGCTGCTTGATTGTCCAGGATAGAGTAAACATTGTCACGTGGCACGGATTTGGCCAGCTTCAGACTGGTGCGTATGGTAACTGTGTCGGTGCGGGCCGGGGGAGAAGAGTTCAGCAGGGCGAAGCTGGCTTTGAGCTCAAAATGCTGGATCAAAACTACATTGAACACTTTATAAAGGGAACATAGACAGAAACTGGAAATGGTATAAAAATGACCAGTTTGCCTGTGTTGACTTACTTCAATTGTCGAAAGCGTATCATCCTCCACCCATCCATAGATGGCAGCATTTCATCTTCTAAGCACGCTGCATCAACAAACCCTTCCGATTGCCTTGACATTATTGTCAGTTTTAATCACACACACACACACACACACACACACACACACACACACACACACTCCCGGGGTGAAGACAGTGGTGAGCCTCTTTTGCTGACCTGCGGGCGTGGCTTCAGTGACACTGGTAGAAGGGCGGAACTGTGGCCCCTGAGTTTAGTTTAAAGCGTCCTGGTTTGGCCAAGGTGCTCTGCACAAGTCAGCAGCTTCACTTCCACGGAACTCAGAGTGTGATCCTCCATCCTTCAGCAGGTCTGTGCAGCTGCAGCCAGCATGTCAAGCTCGGACAGAGTTGTGTTAGTTCTAGGAGGAGCGGGTACAGTGGGCTCTGGGATAGTTAAAGCGCTGCTGGACAAAGGTAAGCTGCCCAGGGGCCACTCGGAGACACAAAGAAAACGCATCTCTTCCGCTAAGAGGACATTTAGAATAAATATTTTCAATATGCTCTTTGGAGCAGAGGAAGATATAATTTTTTTTGTGTTAACTCTGACAGCCAAATGAATTTGGAGACTATTTTACGCACAGGTGTCTGTGTCGCGGATTTTACGCATGAGAAATTCTGTCATGATAGACTGCAGAGCAGACATTTTATGGTTTCATGTCTTTTTTTAGTACTTCATGAGCATTTTCTTTGCTTTGAGTTGTTAAATTACTGGCTGTTAATCCGATAATGACGGCGTGTCTGAGTGCGCAAGTTCGTACATTTTTGGGTTTATCTCCAAGCGCTTCACTGACAGATCCAATAATCAGGTATTTGGCCAAACTCATTGTGCAACACCTTGCTGTAATTCGTGTGCGTAATGTGCCGGTTGGATTCCTGCGTGTCAAGCCAGAACACATTCAAAGCGCATCAGAACTGGTTTTATAGCTCTGCCTACAATGATCCATCAACTGTTCAGAACACAATGCTGATCTAGCAAATTTATTGTAGACATGAAATCAGCTATAACTACTGAAAATTGCAGGATATAAGAAAAATGCTGGTGGTTTGATCAACAAAGTCCCAAATACTCTGACATGAATTGATGTGAGCTCTGGTTTCAGTCTCTGCAGGATCATCATCTTTTTATTAAAATCCATTTTATGGTTGGAGGTAGTTGAGTGTCATTTCGGTTTTGGTACCATCTTCATCCCTGTTTAGAGGCTGTTTCAGTCCCAAAGCTGAAATCTAATCAGGTTATTAATTGTGCTTTGCTGCCTCTGCACTCTGCATGAACCAGTGGAGGAGACGGTGCAGGACGCTGTGATGAGAGTGCACTGGTTTGGGATTTACATTGCATGTCCATAGCTTTGCTGTTTGAACTGAGCAGAAAGTTACCATCTGCTCTGTCACATTCATCCCTCTGATGACTTTGATAAACAGATTAGGACAACGTAGACCTTTAGTGAATGTTCATTTTCATGTGAGAGGGATTAGCCCTGCTGTATATGTGTTAAAGGTTCTGGTTTTGTCTGTCTGCACTACAGATTAATGTAGTATCTGATGTGTGTTGTGTGTGTGTGAAGGTTTCAGAGTCGCAGTGATCTCCAGGGACAACAGCCGGCTGGAGAGACTCAGGTCCTTTGTCTCTCCCAACACAAAGGATAACCTTACCACTATAGTGGGGAATGTGGGTAAGTTGGGTTACACATCCTTCCATTCATCTAGATAGCTGTCTGTCCATCCGTCCATCCACTGAACCCACCACATGTGCAGTCTCTCTCTCTGTGGGTGGAGAGGTGGGGATTTGTTTGCTCTTCTCCACAGGCACACCCTGTGAGTCAGGCTGATGAGATGGGCGTAGCTACAGATTCCTCCCTGGCAAGTTCCATATATTTGAAGCTCCAGTGTCTCAAGCTCTTCTAATATAGACAGACATCATCTAATGTGATGTGTAGCAGGTGTGATGTTCACCGTCTTAGTTTAGTGTGTCAGTATGCTAATATTTATAAATGCACCAAACACAAATTGCAGCTGAGGCTGATGGGAAATGATCAGAGTTGGAGGTATGTGGTGATAATCCAAAGTAATAATTTTGACCTGATTGTGGTGCTAGATGAAAAGTCAGTTATTATAAATCATCCTGAGGGACACATGAATATCTTTATCAAGTTTCATGTCAGTCCATCCAACAGTTGTTGAGACATTTCAATCTGAACCAAAAGTGTAAACCTGCTGGTGGCGCTAGAGGAAAAAGTGGTGGACTGACCATCTGACTGAATGTGACTGAGCCCCACTGTTAGCAAAAAAACTTCAAGGCTGTCATTTCAGATTTGTCCAAAACTGTCATGAATCATCCTTCAAATTCTGTGAGCAAAAGATAGCAGCTTATAGCTCCACATTAGTCACACATATTGGTCTAAAATGCCGTTTTGAGGGTCTCTCTGCTACCCCTGAAGGACACTCTCAGCTGGACCACCACCTGGAAGCTTTTTCTCTCCTGAATCCTTCTCTCTGTTCCAGGGTCAGAGGAGGGAGCAGAGCAGACAAAGCAGGCCCTGCTGAAGGCGGTGGGGAAGGTGACAGACATCGTCTCCTCTCTGGGCTTCAGTTGGTGGCAGGGAGGACCCCCACACACCCAGTCTCTCAAAGACCTACAATGGGTGAGCATAGACACATACACCAGGCACTGGCTACACAAATAAATGAGACCGCCAGTGCTTCTGGAATTTTCTTTGAATTCAAGTAAGCATGTACATATTTTATTACTTTTAACAGTGATGGCAGTAATGGTAGTTGTAATGGTAGTTACAAGAGTAGTCTTAGTATTAGTTGTGGTGATGTCCTGGTTTTCAGCAGAGAGTTCTCCTGTTACATCATGTCTGACTGTGGTTGCAGAGGCGTTTCCTTAGTTACGGGAATAACATTTTCATTCTTGTCTGATTCTTTTGTTTTTCATTTCCCGTCACCTCTCCAGGTAATTGAGACATTACTTCTTTGCACATTTGTGTCATGGAAGGCCTTCTTCCCCCTGGTGAGGGACGACTCCAACTGTACCTACACCTTCATAACAGGTGACTCTTTTAGACATTTATTTCTTATAACACAGTCTCAAATTTACATTAAGTGGTGTAGGAGGTGCTCGTCTGTGCGTGTAAGAAACGAGAGAACTGAACTGAACTGCTGTTTGGTTTTTCTACATACAGAAGCCAAATACAAAGGCTCGTGCAAAGTGAGAATATTAATAATAAGCAGGAAACATGAATTGTTTGTTTTTTTTCTTTTTGGCCAGTCGGAGTCAGCAAAACAACTGCCATATTACCTTTGACATACTTTATAAAGTCAATGTGGCGAACATGTTATCAAACTGTTTCATATTTACACATCCAGCAGACACAGAGCAGTAATGAGTTGTGTTTCTGGCCACACGAGTCCAACAATTGTACAGTATCGTCGACCACAACTCCAGCACATAGCCACTCTGCCCAGTTGTGGAAAAGCAGTATAAAATGACTGCTCGTGTGTGTTTATATAGTTTTATGCCCTCTGCTGCTCTGTGCCATAGGTGGAGCAGGTGAGAAGTTGCTGATGCCTGGTACGGGCTTCCTGACAGTAGGAGCTGCCAGCACCCTGGCCTTCTGCCAGGTACTACGTGAGGAGTACCCCGAGGTGCCCTGCAAACTCAACCAGGTGAGACTTAAATGGTTTTACACAATTAACAAAGGACCAAAGCTGATTTCTACCTGACCTCAGTCTCATAGCCTCAGACCTGTTCCTTTAGTTCTCCCCAGCTCAGCGCGAGATTATAAAAGATATCCTTCAGTTTGTGCAAAGACCCTGTTATTTTTTCTCACAGTGCAGCCAGAGGTTTGAAATAGAAAAATCTGGCGTTTTTTAACATGCCATTTGCTAGACAATTAAACAAGTTATGACCTTGATGTGCTACAGGCCAAACTCACATAATGCCAGTTGTAAAATATTTCTCTAAACCACACAAGTCCAGTTGAAATTAAATTGCATTTTGTTTGTCTGCGACATATCTGCTCTGTAAATCCCACATCATGTGTTCTCCTCTGAGAAACAAATCAGAAACTACTTTTTTATCTATTTCCCCAAAGACCTTTTTTCTTCCTATTAATAATAAAAGACTATTGACCACACAAAGGGATTACAAAATGTGATTTCAGTTAGACTTGTAAAGTTGGATTAGCAGCAACATGTTTATTTGGTTTAGCTTTTCTCTCTACATCACATGTTCTTAGAAGACTCTGAGACAAGACACAAGACAGCACAAAACTTCATTATCCACCATGTTTGTCACTCATGTAGTTAGAGTTTCTGCAGGTGTTGAGCTCTGTCCATGGTGAATATCACTGCTGATATGAGTTATATAAAAACTCTCCTTTTTTATCTCATACACATCTGAAATGTAAAGAATTTCACTAACTGTGAGGCCGAGTGTTTTTCTCAGTAAAGAGAGTCAGTGATAGACGTTTATTGATACAGTATGAAAACGTTAGGGGTGGGAATCTTTGGCAATATCAGGATTTGATTTGATTTGATTTGATTTGATTCGATTCAGATTCTTCTATGAATAGAGAATGGGTCACTTGCTCTTGCTTCAGTTCACTGTGTGTCGAACCATTCACTCCTGTCCTTAGTCAACTAAATTGCAATATGAAACATAACTGGCAGTTAAGCAAATTCACTGACAAACAGAAAAAAGCAAAGTGTGAAAGTACACAGCTTTTTTATTTAGAAAGGTTAACTGCACTCATTTGCAACTGTAAACTGTGAGCACTATGAGCGTGTTACAGTCTTCTGCCTGTATGAATGTCTGTGCTAATACCAGTGACACCCATCGCTATCCACTTGAAATGAAACAGAATGTGGACCAAGTTATTTTCTTCACCCGACCAGAGTTTTGTAAAGTGCTGCAGCGTGTGTTGGTCGGTCAGCACATTTGTTAGTGCTGGAGTTTAGTGACAACAACAAAATCCAAAAATCCAAAATGTGCCTCGATGCTTGCTTTCTTTGGAGATGACTCTAGTGTGTGAACCCTGTACATCATCGAGGTACTACACTGTGCTCTGACTTTCATACAAACATACAAAAAAATATTTTTGGAATCTGTGAATCGATTCAGAATTGTAGAAGATAACTGCAATTCTTATGTGAATCAATTTTGTCTCCCACCCCTAGAAAATGATTATCTTAGAAAGAATCAGTGTGCCAGTTTGAATCGTCATCTTTTTTAGCTATTCCAGTATGAACTTTCGGTGTCTTTTATATCTAAATAATTACAGGATAATTAATACTGGTTTATTACAATTTGGTTCTTACTTTTATATTTAAAGCATTTTTTCCAATTGCACTCACCCAATTAATTAGATATATCTGGGAGCATGGCAACATCACTAAAAAGAAGTGGCAAGAAGTACAGACTGAAACATGATCAGACCGGTTTTAAATAAACCCCCCAGGTCCCCACATCTCAGCAATTACTTTGGTGTTTTTGTAAGTGAAGGTCAAAACTACAACAATAACACTCGCGTTACAATAAACCTGAATTATCCTTTTTCGGGGCAGAGGTCACGCTTACATAGTGGCATTGAAAGCAGATGAATTGATAAAGAGCCCCCCCCCAAACCCATGATGTCCCTCATTCATTCCATTCAATCATCTCTCATTCATATCCTTCATGGAAGTTCTGCCCTTGGCTTTCCTGCTTCTCTCTAACCTTGTCTTGTATGTCTACTACCCCCTCTCTTCATCCATGTCTTCCTTTATTGATTGGTCCTGGCAGGTGAAGATCGACACAGGTGTAGCCACTCCAGAGCGCATGGCACCTGGTTACCTGAACCACCTGGACCTGGGCGAGGCTGTTGCCACCCTTGT
This sequence comes from Oplegnathus fasciatus, assembly GCA_003416845.1. Lineage (NCBI taxonomy): Eukaryota > Metazoa > Chordata > Actinopteri > Centrarchiformes > Oplegnathidae > Oplegnathus > Oplegnathus fasciatus. The sequence continues at coordinate 30,656 of NTHP01000377.1, read as the reverse complement.
GGAAAGACGAAACACTTCCCACACCGTCTTCACCGTCACCTGCCCTGCAGACTTAAAAACTGTCATTCTGGAAAAGAACCTTTAAACTTGGAAACCTTTCCTCCAGCCCTGCTGCCTTGTTGTGACAGGGACGTGTCCGCACTTCTTCTGCTCCTACTCTTACTGAACTCTCCAGAAACACATTTACAGTGTCTTTGGTTCATTTGTTTTCTTCTCCCACAACTCTGAACCCCATCCATGCACAACTTTATGTGGATTTTATCTTATCAACTTTATCTGTTGATTCAACTCATTCTGTGTATTCTGCTGCCTGTTCTCAGATTGTTAGCAAGTGTTTTCTCTGCATGTGCTATTGTGTGATATGTCTGTAAAAACAGGATTTGTATACTCACCTTCTCACTGTTACCTCCCTCTGTACAAATATTATCATACAGACAGTTCTGTTCTGTCTTCTACACCGCTGAAAGACATAATACCCAATACAACACCACGATTTCTGCATGGATCTGCTAAATATACTTAGTATAAAGCTAGACCTCTTAATGCCAAACTGTTAAACAAAGCAGGTGAATATTGATGGCACAGGGAGGCAAAGTTCCCCATTGACATTTTAACAATGGGTCAAAAAAAGAGGAGGGCGTTTGGTTGTAGATTATCTCATCATATGTATCTACAAACCTGGAATTAAAGGTACCCTGTGGAGCTATGGAGTAATGTTTTGATGAGCGGATGCCCACATGAGGACACACATTCAAGCTTTATGCTATTTAATCAATTGACAGTTGGTGGTGGTAACTACCAAAAATGTAGCAATGCACATGCAAAAAGCAAGGAAGAAGTTTATGATATACAGCATGTAGTATATACTGTATATATAATGCAGGTTTTTAAGACTGACAAAAATCTACTTCTAAACTCTACAAATGTTTGATAAAGAAGGAAATGGCATTCTGCATGTTTATTAGGCCTCAAGGAAGCACTGAATATAAGCGTAAGTGTGTCTACAAGACAACTCCACAGGGTACCTTTAACATCTGGACATTAAGGCTGAAAGTGCAACATGGTTGAAGAGTGGAGGCACTTGACCAACGACCTGAGATGTTTAGGACTGTGAGGTACCGGGGATGTAGCTGGTAGGGAACTTGTAGGGAACTGAGATGTTGCAGTATTGAAAAGTCTTGAAAAGTTGGGGAGGTTGCGGACTTGACACATTCTAGACTTAAAATGTTAAGGGCCTGACATATTAGGAAGCTGAGATATTCACAAACTTTTGCGTTGGGGACATTGAAATGTTAGGGCATAGAGGTAAAAGCAGGAGAGGTGAATAAATTTCACATCCTGTTACCCTTTAAGGTTTCAGTATGCTTGAACAAATTTAACGCAACATGTCGAAGTAGTTGTGTGAAGAATTATAAAAGAGAGCTCAAATTCTACGTTCTCCCCTCCGCAGCGCTGACCAAGTGCTGCATAAAGTGGGAGTGATTGTAAGATTGTCAGCTGTGGAAAATTTTAAAAATTGTTGAACGCAGCCCCCTGAATTCCAATGTCAGATAGGTGTGGGGGTTTCAGATCCTGTTAGGCGATCCAACAAGCACTTCGTTTCAAGCATGAATAGTAAGAGTCAGAACCTGAAAAATGTCAGAACCTGACTGATTATAGATACAAAGGTTATACACAGCATGGCTTGGCCCATTTCAGCCTCTTTGTAGAGCTTTGATTAGGTCAAAATTAAAGCTTAATTGCATTCAAATACCAATAAACAAAAAACGATTGATCCTGTGTGTTCATTGCAGCATTTGCCTGAAAACGCATCTTTTTAGTGTTGTTAAGGACAATGGTAACTGTGTCTATGGGGACATTGCAGCACTGAAACAAAATTAATGCAAATAATACAGAGCAAGTAGGTTGATATTTGCAGCGGGGCCCCCCTAGCGTGACTCTCTGTCCCTTTCACAAGCTCCAGCACCGACCCCCTATAGGCCCCTTTATCTTCCACCCATTATTTTGGGCAGCATGTCGCTAAGATAAACTGAACAGAAGTTTGGGTGCCACAGCAGACTGCAGTATCAGAGAAACCAATGTTGTCTTGTATACTGTACTGTTAACGCGTACATGTTCCCACAACAAGAATGTACATTTGTCAAGCCAATAAAGATCCCTTTACTGAGGATTTGGGCTACATTTGGTCCCAAGGGACAAGGATAACAAGACAAGGATTGGACAGCAGAGTGGGGAAACGAGAGTAATAGTAGTAGTGTAGGGAGGGGGTAGTCAGTTTTTGTTTTGAACTTGTCGGCTGACAGCTCAATTAGGCCAAATTATAATTAAACCGCAAAGGAAAACCCACTGGGCCCCACTTTCTCTTCCTCTTCACTTCCCCCTCCTTCTCCATCCCTTTCTCTCCCCCTGAAAAGGACAGAAACAGTCAAACACACCCACACAAACAACCATGTTCGCCCTCTGATGATGACTCATCTCACTCTAATAGGAAAAGAAAACGGGCTTTTGTTTAAGAGGGAACGAGGGGCCACGAGACTCAGTAGACCGGGGATCAGTCAGAAAGGAAATGTGGGTGAAAAGATTAAATGAAATGAGAGAAAATTGGGTGAAACATCGGCTTTGATGTAGGAACAGGAGAGCAGTAAAGAAAAAAGCAGTGAAAAGATTAATGTGTAACTAATTTGCATGGCTCTGGAGATGGCAATGTTGGTCTGTTGGTCTGTCCACCATTTTGTCTTGACTGAAATATCTTTGGTGATCCTCTGACTTTTCTTCTAGTGCCACCTTGAGATTGACATTTTTGTTTTTAAGTGAAATGTCTTAACAACTCTTTGATGGATTGTATGAAATCTGGTACAGTCAGTCACGCTCCCCTCAGGATGAATTGTAATAACTTTGGTGATCTTCTGGCTTTTTATCCAGCGCCATCATCAGGTGAAAGTTCTCCAATACTTTGGTTTCTGACCAAATACCTGTAAAACTACAGACATTCCCATCATCCTCAGCTGCACTGTGTTTATTGCTAATTAAGAAATTGTAGCATTAAGATGATGAGCATGTTGCTGATGTTAGCTCAAAGCACAGCTGTGCCTCAGAACAGGCTCACAGAGCTGGTAGCATGCAGACTCTTGAGTCTTGTTTAAGCTGGGAGTGATGCAGTGTAAGGTTTAGTCTGCCTGTCTAGGTCTAAGCCTTGTGATGAGCCAACCAGGAACCTGCAATTCATTTTAGATGGATCCCAAATTTTATTTTAGAAATGAGAGTATAAGCAGGTTTGCAGACATATCTCAGAGTGAATCCATTTATTTTGACAAAGTGATTGAATAAACAGGTGAAAAGAGATGTCAGCCCGGCCCTTTACCTGATGATACAACACACTATTGTTAGAACGCAGAGATGACGGCAACGATGGAGGAAGAGCAGCTCAACAGTTGAGAGATGGGTGTAAAATTGCCCCTCTGCTTTTGATTAAAAACTGGAGAGGCTGAGATGACAGGGATTAAAATTTTAAACAAGATGGAAAAACAAGCCGTGATCTTGGCAGTATGGCGCTCTGCCTTTCGTGAGAGAGCAGCGGGACCTTACCGAAGCAGTGTTGATGCTTTCAGTTTCAGAAAAACTGACACACCACATGTTGATTCGCCAGGCAACACCAGAAGACACAGTCAGACAGGCTGACTGACAAAAGGTAGTTTAGTTAGAGAGGCACGGCAGCTATGAAGGCAGGAGATTGTGTGTGTGTGTGGTCCCTCGTGAGATATCATCTTTCCCTGGCCTGGAGAGTCATTAAGAGTCATAGCATTGTTGGAAAAGGGGACAGAGGGGTGATCAGCCCATAAATGCTGTATCTATTTAACAACAGCTGCATACATGCTTGTTGCTTTGGAAATTATTGCTATAGGCTTACACACTCCAGAGGCTTGTGTCATATCAGCAGCCAGCTTTGAGGTCAGGGAAGCACAGAGTCAGAACTCTCAAGTCACGCTATCTCCGCCAGGGTGTGTCCCACCATGCTAACAGGACACACAACCACTGACGCTGCAGTAAAGCACACTCGTAAACACAGACGTATGCCAGCGTGTCACACACAGTAACTCAATTATGAACCAATTGGTTCAAAATGTGGCTTTGTTAAGTGGTTTAAGGCCACAGTGTGACAACAAAGTGAGAGAACATTTTACCACAGCTGCCATATTTGGAGGAGGACTCATTCCGTTCACCATGATGCACATTTCTATCAGGACAAAAAAAAGTTTTAAAAAAAAAAGCTTTGTTCCCACTTCTGTGAGTACACTTTTTGGGTTGTCACTGATATAAAGATTTAGGCTTAAAGTCCCAGATGTACTATACAGTATATATACTATATGCTCTACAGCCAGGACATTCTAATTATATACAACATATGTTTTGAAGACTAGAGGTGTAGGATCTTTAGTTGAGTAGAAGTGAAATATGAAATCTTCTTGGAGTCCCTTATCATTATGATTTGGTTAGATTCTTCCTCATTTTAACAGAGATCCTCTTATGATTTGTTCCAATTTTCCGGTAAAAAGTAGTTGACCTAAAATATGCATCCATCTACACCTGAAGTATTCAGAAGTTCTGTTGTATCATCATTTCGAATGTCCTGGCTGGCGTGCTCATTACAGATAAAACTGACCGTTGCTTCACTTCCAGATTAAGTGAACGCTCAAGAGGACCCAACAGTGCTGTGTATAAACGTTTAGCATCATGTAAGGAATTTAAACATCTAACTGATATTATGACACTTCCTGTTGAATCGGGCTTGACCCCTGGAACAAAGTCGGAGACAAGTCTTGTAAATTATATTGATCTATGGACAACATAAAAAATACAGAAATAATTGATCAAAGTAAACAGAGGGACATTCTACTTCTTAAAGAAGAATTTAATCTTTCGTTGAACAGCGATCTAAAAAGAACTGAAGTTTTTTACAGTGTTCAAAGAGGCCTTTTTTCACAGCAGGAAAAGCACAGGTGTACATAATAACATTAATGATGGCTGAATTCCATTTAGCGGCTTCAGTGTCAGGGTCCTGGTGTTGTGCATGCTGGCTCACTGTCACGACTTAAAAAGGGACACACAACAGAACAGAGCCATTATTAATGTTATTAGTAACACTTGTGCTTTTCCTTCCATGCCAAGTCAGAATTACTGCTGAAAAAAGGACAACTGAGTGCTGATATGTGTCGATGTTTCATTTAAACAGTTTAGGCCTCTGACATCATCAGCCTAATTGATGCAGCTGAGCCATCAGCTGGAACACCTGGTATTGATTAGGACGTCTTCAGATTCTCGCCATGAATTTGGACATTAAGTTTTCAAGGATTGTGTTCATGTCGACAGTGACCGAAAAGACGATAGTCTAATCTATCAACACAATAGATGTTCATGTTCATATTCATGTAACATGTAATAGCAGCAGCAGTCTGTGACATTTCTATTGCTAGCATTTAGCAGGTGGAACAGTGTCTGGTATATAGGTTAAAGGAACAGTTTGACTTTTTGAGAGTTAGATGAGAAGATCAATCGATACCACTCTCATGTCAAGTCAATCTGAAGCCAGAGCCAGCTTAGCTTGGTATAAAGACTGGAAACAAGGAGAAACAGCTAGTCTGGCTCTGTTCAAAGGGAAAAACATGTGGCCACCAACACCACTCTCTAATAAACACGTTATTTCTCCAAACCAAACCAAACGCTGGTGACAAGACTCCACTTGTCACCATGACAGGCAAACAAACAAGGTATAATGTGTCAATTAGTGAGAACTTGGAATGAAAATATTTTCACCTTTGGATTGAGACAAGTTAAGAGGTTTCCCCCTGCTTCCACTATTTATGCTAAGCTAAGCTAATAGTCTGTTCTAGCTTCATATTTAGCCTACAGGCGTGAGAGTGGTATCGATCTTAATCTCAGCAGGAACTATGTCTTTAACCTTTAACCACCCGCTGGATGCTAGCACTATGTATGACTTGAACAGACTGCTGGAAGAAGTATGAAAAGTTTTGTGTGCTGTATGTTGGTTGTTTAAACCTGAAGCAGGAGGCGATGACCCGCTGACGGGGAATGGACCCAAGGAACTCTGAAAGTGCAGTTCAGTTGGTATGGGGGCGGCAAGGTAAGTGAACTGGAAAGGAACAAAAAGAACACACAGAGAGACAGAAAAAGAACATTCATGGAGAGAAAGAGCAAGAGAACGAGAGCAAGAGGAGGATGGCATGCTGGGTGGTGCTGTGGCTTCTGGTGGTGTTCTGACTGATTCAGAGTGGCATGTTGTTTTTTCTTCTGCTGCTATTTAGCCATGTGCCCATCACAGCCTCCTGCATCATCCGGCCATCATCCCCACACAGACACCCTTACAACTGACAGCCGAATAAAAGAAAACTAAGAAAAACATGTCACATCAGTTCCTGTTAGTATTGGGTGTGTTTTGTCTCCGCTGTACATTTGGTGGAAAGTGGAACAGGTCCAGGATTTTTCAGCATTGATTCTTTTCTCTCAGTAAAGGGCAGGCATCCTATATGATTTCTCATTGTTGTAAGTGTCACTGTAAAAATGGTAAATGGTCTGTTCCTGCTGAAGGTGTCTGAAGCTATTGTGTTTTTGTTCCCAACTAGAAGTTATTGAATCTCAGTAAGGAAGATTCTTTATTATTCTTTAAAAGAGACCCATACACTGTTTCACAGGAGACATTTGGAAAATTGTTGATGAAAAAGGCCTAAGAGTGATTTAATCTTCTTAGATGAGTATTTACAGTAAGAACTGTACTGCTTCGTGGGGTTCTCCCCATGGCCGTGCAAGAGACTTTTCAGTGATAATCATGAACCTGCTATGAAAATGAAACCTGAACCCCATCTCTTAAAAAGCAGCTTTAATTGCATGAACAATTTAAAGGTTCAGCTTTGTTGTCATTATACAACACAGGATCGCACAATGAATTGCAGCTGTAGCCCCCTCCACGCAACACACACAGAAAATGTATAGACAAATATTCAAATATTTAAGTTAGAATAGAATAAAACAATAAAATAGGCAATAAAATAGAGCAAAATATATATATGTACATATACTGTATATATACATATACACACACATACATATATTTACATATATACTGCATATATGTACACTCAGTTGCAACTTTATTAGGTACACCTGTACAATCTAATGCAATAGAAACACCTCTGAGTATAATGTAGTCCAGTATAACACCACCTTTAACTGTGACCTCAGTGCTAAAACATGTAATTGAATTTACACATTTCAGACAGATGTACACTGAGTGTACATCTATATGCTGTATATCTATCTATATATATACACTCAGAGAAAATATGTAGAGTATGTGCAATATCAGTGTAATATGAGAAATACGTAATACTGAAAATAGAAAACTTCAGTTATCAGTGGGAATGAGGGTAGTGCAAAAGGTAGTGGTATGGTAATGTGCAAAACTAGCACAACAGTTCTACATAAAAAAAAAGGTTTATGAGAGATTTATTAAATTAAATTAAATGTCATATGTTCTGAAACCATTGTTTTTTTAGGAGTTGAGTTGTTGTTTTTTAGCTCACAGTATCTCAAAGTATATTTGGCTTGGTTCTTTTTTTAGTGTATAAACTTTTATTTTGTTGTATATTTTATTATGTATAGTCAACTCATAACTATGATCTAGCGGTCAATATAAGCCTGTACTTTTGCAGGTTTGGGCTTAAGTACTTGTTGCTATGGCAACAGTTCCAGAAGAACTTTAAGCCATCTTTGAAAAAAAACCCAAAAAATCCAGACTCAGCATTCTAATCTAGATAACTTTGTTATCCATGTACGAAGAACGGGGCCCAGCTTTGTGAGACCAGTGATCCAGGATCATTAGGTTTAGTGAGGTCAAGTACCTCGTAGAGAGCCTGAGTATGTTGATCTTGCTACAGGCTCCAGACTGAAGTCAGACCACACATATTAAATGATTTAAACATTTCTCTGTTCTCTTTATTGGCCCATCTCTCAAACACACATTCATCATTCTCATTCTAACATTGCCAGCCTTTCACAGTAAAACTATTTAATAATGAAATAACAAGTTTACATTCAGTTTTCAAAAGCAATGCAAAATGTATAATAAATCATGTCATGAATGTAGTGGCTTAATCCACTTTGCAAAATATCACAGCATCCTGCCATTTTAATAGAATTACATAAACATTTATTACATGGACAGACATCTGTTTTTGGTGTTAATGTCATAAAATGAAGGTAGTAGTAACAAATCCAAAACCGTTCTTAAGTCATCTTTTCACATCTTTTGGACCCATACAACATAAAAATAATAGTAAATAGTACATTCAAGCAAGCAAACAAACAAACCAAACAAAATAAAATGACATTTCTAAAACTGTAGTTTTTCAGTCTGTAAGTGAAAGTCTGCTTTGCTTTAAACACAAACCAACGACATTTTTGCATATTTTAGACCATTTATAACACATGAAGTGTAATTGAAATCACTGTTCATCACCTGCTTGAAATTAAGATGGTACGACATCATTACAACCCTTTTTGTCTAAAGACACATTACTGTTGTTACCTTGCTGCAAGTCTCATTTAAACTGCATTACTGCAATCATAACACGACTTGGACACAAAACAATGGGGACGAAAGCCTACTAAAGCCTTAAAAGAAAAAGAAAAACAGCGTGCTTCAGAAAATGGTCACTCAGGTAAACTTGATTTGTAGATAAACAGGCTAAAAAAATGCAAAAACATTACTCTGGTGTCTGCATGTATTTAAAACCAAACAGCTTGAAGGACTTCATAGAAAAGCATTAAAAAAATATCAGTAAAGAACTCTGTCATGGTGATTTGACATAACTGGACAATCTCTTTAATACCACACATCTAAAATTTTCTAAGCGCCTCAAGATCTGCCAGTGGATAATCCATTTCCAAATATAGAGGTTGGCACTTTGCTTCCATCCTATGGCTGTGAAATGGGTGAAAAGTATAAAACAGGCTGTAAGTTTATGTTTTAGTCTTCCCTTGGAGAGTTTGATTTTTAACCTTAGCCTTAAGAATGAATTCAAGATAAAGATAGCAGTGTATGCATGCAGACAAGGAAGAAATTCATGACTGTTGTATACTGAAAACACCATCATAAATCAAAATGGTCACATGTACACGCAGTCCCTGTGGCTTGGCTTGTAATTGTCTTACAAGCAACACACACAAAACACACACACAACAAAAGTGGACCAACTAACAAAGTGCAACAGTATTACTACCAGCAGTAAGTACTACCTAACCATATTCCTGCATGCCTAACTTAAATGTTAACCAACACACTGTTACATGCAAACACAGTGACTGTCAAGACACTCCAAACTGGACTTTCCAGCATACTGCAGTTATTCCAGTGTCTCACGTTGTCCCTTTTATATGGCATCTCTTACAGTCACTGTCTCTAGGCAAGTCTGTCTGCAAATAGATCTACTGTCTGAACTCAAAACCACCATCCAGTGTAGCCTCATCCCTGAACGCTTTAACACCTAAAGTGCATATATTTCCATTTTTAATTCATAGTCTGTGTATGGATTCTGCCACCATTCTTAAAACATATGAACAAACACATGCACCCGGTCTAATTTATTTGTTTGCATGTTTTTTGTAAGAAAAAAAAAATGCCACAGGGTACACGGATTAAAATATTCAATGCAATGGAAGGGAGAAACATCTGCAATATGCTTTACAAATATATTCCCTCATTAGTAAACCATATTGCAGGTTTGTCCTCTGTAATCACATATAATCAATAGCATCACTTCCAAAGGTTCCCTAAGACAACTCCAACCTCAACCACAGTCCCTTTAACAATCCAGTGCTAGTTAATGCATCAATGCTTTACATCTTGAAAATACATCCTTAGAGGTCCCAGCAAAGCCCAGTTTAGCCCCATGCAGCGTCTGATTTGGTTAGAAACAACTTATAGGCACTGAGTTGCTAGGTTAAGTCCTCTGTTAAATATAAAGTATGTCTGTGTGTGTACAAGATAACATGCGTCTGCACAACTTGCAGGGAGCTGCAGGTTCAGCTGTTGTCTGTAGCGCAGCAGGGAATGTGGGATGAACAGTCAGGAGGGTCTCTTGTGACAGCAAACAGCCTAAAACACAAAATGGAATATATTATTCCCTGCACAGGAAATACATTTAAAACATAATGTATTCAAGGTTAGATTAGATTTTGTCCTTTTGTTAAAAGGAACATTCTATATTTTTGTCTTTTCTAATCTCATGAAAAGACCAAAACCAACAATAATATGTTAGTCCATCTCTGAACACTCTGACTTATTCAGCCTGTCTGTGGCACTCAGAGTAAAGCGTATTCATTCCTACTAAGACACGGATCTTTAAAAATGGCTCACAAATGTATAGTTTCTTTTTAAAAAGGTCTTAGTAAATTCCTATAACCACTGGACATTGTAGTTTTTGGCAAACATCACTCAAACAGGAGGAAGTAGTGCATTTGTTGGGGACTATTTTGCAGATTAATACACATCTGGTGCTCTAGTGAGTATTTACAGCAGCAGGATGGTGTGTGTGAATTTGACTCAAAATAATCTGCAGTGTGTGTGTGACCATGGTAATGAAGGAACATGTGGCTCATTTATGTGTTTTTCATACCATACTTGCCCAAATGTGAGATGATCCTGATTATAAGATGACTCACAACTTTTACAACACCTGTTTTTGGAAGAAGAGGTTTTGCAGATAAAAATGTTTTATCAGACTGTTGATTGAGAATGTTTCACCATGTTACAAGTTGTCCAAAGATAAGATAATTCCTCATTCACATTTTTGTCTCTTGTAAGAGTGAAACATGAAATATTTCCATGAAACCATCGACTTCAATCCCACATTTGTGAAGCCTGCCACATGTTTTCAAGTACAGCTAATAGTGCACAGGAGGCGTTTCAGTCGTCCGTCTCACGCACATCTGATGGAATAGATACTCTTCTATTTTAATTAATACAGCTGTTTACACAGGCTGCATAGTGGCTCACGTTTCACTCGTAATACAAAAGTCCTCAAATATAGGAGTCATTGTCTTATATTGGGGCCAATGCGGTAGTTTTTGGACAACAATGGAGCTCTTAGCAGGATCAATTCAGTGTTGGTTTTGAAATTTTCATAGGCTTTTTAAAACAACCCTACAGAAATGCCAGTCTTATCCTTTAAAGCTAACTTTTGTACAAACAAAAGCTGGTAACATCTTACAAATTATTCTGATGGCAAAATCACATAAAAAAAGTCACACATACTGGCTTTAAAAAAAAATTGTATTCAGGATTAATCTGCATCAGTTATGTTTCATCTTTGTTTATCATCTGTATAATAGTAAAATAATACGAACCTAAGTTAAGGCTTGTTTTTGACCCTGGATGTCTTAAAAGGACTGTGTATGACTTACAGCCTTATTAGATATGAATGTGGTCAAAATCTATTTGGCGTTAGCGAGAGGTCATGTAACGTCATAACAACTGTCTATATATTGTGGAGACCAGCCATTTAAAACTAAATCCATTCCTTCTTTATGAAATACTGAGAATGCTTCCACTTCTCAGTCCAGCCACCGGGAGATAAGAGACAGCTCTGTGGAGCACGGCGGTCTGCAAAGTTAAATATTCGGCTGTAGTGGAATCATTGTGTCACTGGGAGTTTTAGGGGATGCCAGTTGAGGATGTCACATTTCATAAAATGCAGTGTCATCACACCCCGTCCCGCCGAGTAGCAGTGTGGAAACATCACCTTGGGCACCAGACAAGCCATTCAGCGACACACTCATCCCTCAGTGTAATGCATCAGTCTTAGTCTACTTCACTCCATCCATCCCTTCAGCCTCGCACCTCTCCTCACCTCTCCTTTGCATCAGTGCTTCCACCTCAGCCTTCTCCCAAAATATTTACAGTTCAGAAAAAAAAGGCACTAAATATCCCTTAAATTAAATCCCAAAAACAGCTTGTGGAGAAGCACAAGGTCTGAATTATGACATCAGAGTGAACTGCTTCCATTACTTGCAATCTGTAATGCTGAGGTGTAGGACTGCACAGCAGGGAGTGTGTGCATGGTGATCTTGTGTTCTAGAGCACATATTAATCTGACTGAAGACACCAAGTGCACTTCCATCCACCCGTTTTCATGCACATTTTCAACTTGAGTGGAAGCGCATACAACAAACATATAAAAATAAAATGACACAAAGTGCAACGGAAACAAGACTAGTCAGTCAGATAGGTTTGGTTTTATGTGCAGAGGTTTTGAGTAGGCCTGGGATGACATTAATCTGAATTTTGGATAATCAATATCCTTATAATATTTTTAAATGCAAGTTTTCATCACTAGTATAAAACACTGCAGGATTTTTTTCCATCCACATACTGTATTTTCTTTGTTCTCATGAAAATCAGCATTACATACCCTTTCAGCTTACTTTACACAAAAGGTCAACAAAATGTTTATCAGCATCAAGTATGTACCTTCCTGTACCTTTTTCAAATGAGCTTGTCTGCAGGAAGGTGAGCTCCTCCTTTGTGCAATGACTCAACATAGGCCAAGGCACTCTGCATGGAGGTCAGACAGTAGCCTTCCTCTCCAATCAAATAGCTGAAAAAGAGAAGCCAGTGTTAGCTGATCTGCAAGTTAAAGTGATAAACATGGTGGTGATTTCTTCCATTTATTTTCACTTTTTGAGGTCATAGAAAACTGTAAGAAGTCAAATCAGGACACAAACAAAAAACTTCATTGTAGCAGAATTGAACTCAACAAGGCATGACCACAAAAATCCCAAACATCCAAGCACAGAATAGAGCCCCAGTTTATTCATTTTACTGTAATCCCCTCATCAGCATTTTCCCAGAGTGAGTAAAGGACCAAACGTCTCTGCTCAACCTTGACTACATTAGTTACTGAAAGATCTGCTTTTTTCCCCCACTTTTATAGCTGTTATAAGTTTATCAAAAGGGGAGGCAGCATGAAGAAAGAGGGGAGTGATGGAGGGTTGATATGTGAGAAGAAAAAGTGATGAGGGAGGAGGTTTGTTCAGAGACAGCAGACAAGAGACAGAAGGGGGCTGGAGAGCAAGTCAACTCTGGCTGACCTTTAACTAACGAGAGCAAGACACGAGAGCGACTGTAGCCAGGAAGCTGCACTGTACGGACACAAAGAGCGAGTGGACAGAGAGAGCGAGAGATGGAAAGGAGAAATGTCTTAACTTCGACTGTGGTTTGGACATTGTGAATAAAATATAGCTAATGTGCTAATAACTGAATGTTCATGCTGAAGTTTAATATATAAACATGCTACTACAAACCTAAACAAGCAACCACTATTGCCTTTGACACAATCTTCATTTCGTCAACTAAAACTATGACGAAAAATATCGTTGACCGCCTTTCTTCCCTCACCAAGAAAATGTGACAGAAACCTAATAAAAACAAACAAAAAGTATGTCGAAACGCATTATAATTTTTGTCTACAAATAAAAATGTAATAATGTGAAAGTTCAGACTGCAGGCAAAAGTGGCCCAAATCTGTTTTTTTGCTCATATGTGACTCGGATCTGTTTTTTCATAACAGTGTGAACAGCACAAATCACGTGGAATCTGATCTATTCAATTCTGATTTGGGCCACTTTCATATGTGGTCCTAAAGCAGATATAGGTCTGATTTTTTGCAATGCCACCTCAGTCTGAACAGTCATATCGGAATTCATGCGACAACAGGTTAGACAACATGCGGTAACCCGCCCCTGCTGCCAGCCAATACAACCCAACTCCTCTTCCACACTTTCTCAGGGAGAAGGGTCGCCTGAACTGAGTGTCTTGCCACAAGAGTCTTGTGGAGAGGAGCTGACAGATGTAGCTAAAAGTAGCCCTCGACATCCTGAAATTTTGGATGAAATCTGTTTCTGTGAAGCCATTCACGTCACGCTCCCATCACTCCTGGCTCTGACTCTGCATTCCCTCTGCAGACTCTGGTTCCCTCTCCATCCTCATCCTCCTTGACCTTAGCGCCACCTTCGACACCATCAACCACTCCATCCTCATCACCCCCCTCCAGTCCTTCATTGGCATAATCGGCACTGCCCTCTCCTGGTTTAATTCATATCTCTCCAACAGACATCAATTCATCTCCATCTACAACTCCTGCACTACCCCAGAGACTCATGGTGTCCCCCAGGGCTCTGTACTTGGTCCCCTGCTTTTCATCATCTACATCCTACCACTTGGACAGATCCTCCAACAACATGGCCTCCGGTTTCATTGTTACGCAGACGACACCCAGCTCTACCTCTTCACCAAGACTATTTCTGCAGACACCCATTCCACCCTCACCACCTGCCGCAGAGACATCAAAACATGGATGCAAAACAACTTTTTCAAACTCAACTGCGACAAATCTGAAATCATCGTCATTGGCCCAAACTCCCTCACCTGCTCCACCCAGGATTTCTCACTTAACATCGACGGTTCCATTGTCACTCCCTCCACTCAAGTCCGCCACCTTGGCATCATCCTCAACCCCACCCTCTTCTTCCTCCCTCATGTAAACCAGATCACCAAAACAGCCTTTTTCCACCGAAGGAACATTGCCCGTCTTCGACCCTCTCTATCCTTCTCCACTGCTGAAACACTGATCCATGCTTTCATTACATCCAGGCTCAATTACTGCAATAGCATTTTATATGGTTCACCTAACTACATCCTCCATAAACTCCAATATGTCCAAAACTCTGCTGCCCACATGCTCACCTCCACCTGCCGCTCTGACCACATCACCCCTATCCTCCACGACCTTCACTGGCTCCCGATCAAGTACAGGATAGACTTCAAAATATTACCCACCACCTTCAAAGCCATCAACAACCTCACCCACCTACCTCTCCGACCTCATCCACCACCACACCCCTACCCGTCGCCTCAGGTCCACAGATGCTAACCTACTCCAACCCATCAAGACTAAGCTCCAGACCTGGGGCGACAGGGCTTTCACTGCAGCCGCCCCCTCCCTTATTATCGACACACACCTCCGTACATAAGTAGCAACCATCGCTCCACAAAAAGCCATAATTAAAAATTAAAAATCATCCTCGTTATCATCTGCACAAATTTGCTGGCTTCCACTGCACATCAACTTATAAATGAAACCGTAAATGTTGACTTCAGTGGCCTCCATGTTTACGTCCGTACGACAATGCTCTGATGTCTTTGTTATTGTTCTTTTGCGCATGCGAGTCAGTTCAGGACCGTGACCAGTTCACACTGGAATCTAATATTGGCCATTAAAAAATAATGTGAACAGCCAAACAAAAAAAGTCGGATCTGTGTAATAAATCCGAATTGAGCAATAAGGCTTGCAGTGTGAACGTAGCCATAAAGCAGCAACAAAACAGCTGGTGCAAACCATAAAAACATACAGGCCAGCACACCAAACCTATTTTCTGAAACAGCTTCTTTCTAAATGTGATGGGTTCCTAAAGTTAGAACAGTTTTGGTTATTGTACTTAAAGACTTCTGTATTTGTTTTTTTTCCTCTGAAGTGTGTAAGTACATGGTTTTCCAACTGAGACCCACACACTTCAAACCAGTGAGAAAAGCACAATCGGGGTTTAGCAACATTTGAATCAAAATCTAAAAAACAGTTGGTGGGTTGTTAAGTTACTGTCAGTCAAATCTGATCAAATCACACCCACACTGATGAAGCAGATTAGTTGAGTTTTTGACTATTAAACTAAATAATCCAAGGACGATTTAAATTTGATTCTTGCTTCTGCGGTCATGACTATTTAAAGTTATAAAGGGGTTTGAGACCAAGTTTTCAGGGGCTTTAAGTGTTACTTCCAGTTTGCAGGAATGAGTGCAAGATTAATGTGGGCTGTCTACCATTTAAATCTTCCTCAGATGTTGGCTGGAGAAATATTGTTGTATTAATATTATTGGACATTTTAGCTGTTTATCTAAAGCAAAACCCAGACATTGCACAGTATTTTAATGAACAGGTAAGTGAATCCAGCTTCTGGAGGAATGACATTAGAAAGCAGAGAAAGCAAACAGTGCTTTTATATGAAGAGCTTTTAAATTGACACAGAACGCAAAAGCACAAGAATAAAAAAGATCAAAGTAAAATGAAACGTTATACCCCATTAGATCTCACCAGGCTTCATTTCCTGTCAAATAAAGTAACATTTTGTACTTTATTGAGGCTTTATACCTTGACTGGTTTGTGTGCGAACTATAGTCATGACATTATATACTTGGACATAAAATCCGAAATGTATTGACTGACAACTGACTCAACCAATCATTTTAAAGACTCTTGGCTATCTAATTCACAGCGTTTGGAAAACAAGAGCCTATCATCCCTCTCACAGCCTTGTGGCTTGTCTTGGTTCCACCTCTCCCTTCACTTGAACTCTTCCAACCCCCTGAACTACATAAACTTCAAGTGGGACTTTATTTGTATTTTTATAGAGAAGAAAAACCAAATCCCAAATATCCTGACATTCCTTGGCCACTGCCAATCTAACCAGCTGGGTTTTACAACCCACTGTTTTTATGGCCATGAGTAGACCTCTTGGGTGTGGTCTGAACTCACACGCAACAACACTCAGTATGATGTAGTATCTCAACTCAAGACCACCAACTGTCCTACTTGACTGCTTATCTTGGCATTCGCCAACATGTATTCATTCAAAGTTTGGAAGTTGTAGCTTATGCTTACAACACTATTTTAAGACAGTGCGCACCTATTGACATCAGAAAAGAGTAAGAGTTATCTGATTAAAAATTGGATAATGCACTGTCAACAGCGATCCACCATTGATGTCTGGGTACAACTATGTACGTGAATACTAGCCCGATCAATACAGAGATTTGTGAGGTGGATACCTATATTGGAGACTTTAAAAATGTTAATTGTTTAACATTAACACATTTTTAATAAGGATCCCTTAAATTTGATTATTGAAAAATTGTGACAAACTGTAATGTAATGTATTAGTCTTAGGCGCTAATCAGTACTATAGTTGTGGTCTATATAAGGCCCTTTAACTCTAATGCATTACTTTGATCTAGTTCCACTGTATACATGAATTATTTCATCATTATTACCATTAAGTTTGTTTCCCATGGTATAAAAGAAGTTAGCCTTTGCAGCCTGCAAAGATTAAAATTACTGGTACTGTTTTGTCCTAATTTAAAGCTAATTTAAACATCGTTAGGGTGAACATGTTAGCAAACAATTGCCTATTTGCATATCTAGCAGACAAAGAGCAACAATGGCATTCATTTGGGGTTGTGTTTCTGGCCATCTGATGCATGTCCGTCCTTATTCACTCTGCTTTTAGCTCCGTTTTGGTCTCCACCAGCTCTTGAAAAAAAAAAATCTGGCTCTTTAGCTGCTCTAACTTTCTCTGTCCGCCGTTTGGTGCTGGGCAGGCAGTGTACAGTGAGTTTATCAGAGCTTTTTCACTGAAAACAGCTACCTGGTGCTGCTGGAAAGGTTAACTTTAGGCATGGTCGCTCTAAGTACAATGCCATTTGCAAACTTCTTCTTCAACATGGAGGAAGGGTATTGTGCAGGTAGACATTCCTTCAAAATTGTGACTAAAATCTTCTCAGACATATTTTGGTGCAAACAAAGGAGATGGTCATTCATCTTTTTCCATGATGACTCACCCTTCATGAATGAACTCCTCCAAAGCAGCGCATTCAGACACCAGCTGAGGACACTGACACCGCAGAGCAACGAAGGACAGGATGGGCAACAGGTCATCTGCACCGCTGTCACACAAAAGGAAGGAAGGAGGCAGTGAGATCAAGTAAAAGAGGAAAACAGAAGTAAGTAAATAGAGCAGAAGGGAAAAAATAGAGAGTGACATCTATGTACATCTAGTATGATGGCATGTGCTCCCCGGGGAACTGAATGGAAACTAAATCAAATGCAGCTCTTAATGGGATGCGTGTTCAGGGATGGAAATGATAAAGCTTTTTTTCTCTCCCCGAGATCTGTTGGGAGGACAAATTGCAGCCTGGGAGATGATGACAGCCTGATAGCATTCTCCCTGTGTGCAGACAGTGACCATTTGTTTATCAGGACTCACACGCAGGGCTAACTGCTTGCTTGCTAGTTTGCGTGAGAAGGTAGGTTGCTGGCCCTCGACTGACCCGGCCGCATGCAACTGGATACTCTCCTTCTGCAGGTTCTGGAAGGTGTGGACAGGCTCATGTAACCACTGAGAGCTGGACCTCACATACACACACACAATTGCAACCCTGAATTATAGTCTTCCGAGTTCACTGCTGTAAACACACACATCGATCCTCTCACACGGAAACTGGTGTCTCTGCATTCCAAGGATACAAAGCACTCTTCCCACATGCATAAATACTGATTTCAGTGAGATGATTAGGCTCCATTATGGGTTTGCAATGCATTCCAATTTAGTGGAGGATAAAACAAGTCAAAAAACAGCAGAAATGGGCAGAGAGCAAAAAATCTTAATTAACGGGATACAGAGGAAGAGTGCTGACCAATTTAGCAGAACAATAGAGGGAAGGAAAGAAAGGGATCTGGACAAAAGCACATGAGAACAAATGAGCTTCCAGTTGGTCAAGGACAAAGAACTTGAAAATGGAAACACTGTTCAAGGAATAAAAGAGGGCAGCGAGTACAATAAAGTGTGTGTTTGTGTATGCAACAGAAAAATGAGCACAAACAATGAGAGCTAAATATGCAATGTTAATATAAAATACACTCATTCCAGCTGAAACCTGATGAGCTCGTCTGTCAGCAGAACACCATGATTCGTTATAAACCCACTTCCAAATTCTCAGACCTTGATCAAAAACACTTTCTGTGAGTCACAGTCACATGCAGAAAGGCAACCTGTATTTAGATGGAATAAGAAAAACAGTCACATATGGACCTGTAGTGAGTCGCAATCAAGACTGAAAAAAATGCAGTGAACACTGGCGGATTGGAGGCAGGAAAGTGCACAGTCCAACTTCACCCTCCTCAAGGAGCTTAGAATGAAATTTAGAGGCAACATTTTAAGTTCACTTCTCAATGAAGGTTTTATTGAATTTAGAGCTGCCAGTGGCCACTGGCTAGATTATGACATGTAAAAATAAAATGGATCTGATGAACTCGTAGTGCCAGAGTTTGTCTTTGAAAGACAGTTGTCCCTTTGAAATGCTGGTTATATTTTTCATTCTGGCCAAGCTGCAATGATTTTCACCAAAGATGATTACAGATGATATCGTGAGACGTCGGACATAATTGCATTCTTGTTCTCTAAAATATAAACAAGAAAAAATAATCAATCAACCACAGAAGGATCTGTGGTTTGGCCATGTTGGACTGTGTTTCCAGATAACAAAACTAATTCCACACAGCGTGATTCAGTTTTAATTTCTTGGAACTACATTTTGTAGTTGTAGTTGTATATTTCAGCGTACTGAGAGTACACACAAAAACCCGTCAACGTCACAACTTTTTTGGGTAAAAAGCTTTGAGGGGTGCTGTGCCCAGTCAACTCTTCTACTCCGCCATCTCTGATCACTTCACATACACTCCAATACAAGGAGACAGATATGGAGCAAGAGACACAGCCTCAGCCATTCTCAAAAAACATTAGTGGAACCAACAGAAAGAAAAAGGGACAAGGACAAGAGGGTTTCATGTCAACTGTCTCAAGTCATATTAAAAAGTGTCTAACTTTAACTTAAGACTGGCTCTCCAAACAACCCAATAAATGCTCCTACTCTAGGACTAAAATCCCCACCCACCTTGGAAAAAACATATTGGTCAGTTTGTTTACCAGCGTGTTCACTAGAAGTCTCTCCTTACAATATTGATGCAAACATATTCTCAGTCCACTAACGTACAGATGACAGTTAAACTAGGTAGTGATGAGCTTGATTATAAGCGCATCACCGCTTTCTCTCTTGGATGTGGTTTGAGGGATAATGTGAAGCCACAACGAGAAGACATTAAAAACTGTTTCCTCAGCATCTATTTATTTGTCAGTGTTTCAGTCAAACTTTGTCAACACAGAACTATTTAAATTGATTCCACAGTGCACTGCATGTTCTCTATTACGGGTGCTACAACCCACTGAGCCTTTGTCTGACTCTCTGTGCATCAGCATGGATTCCACAAACTCCATCTCTTTTCTTCTTGTCCCCAAGCCCCTTGTTGGGCCGTGGGTCTGTTCCAAATCCAGACAGGACGACCCACTTTAAGGCCTGGCCAGGAAAAGGCACTATAGGGGGCAATAGACCTAGGAGAGCCCCTGCTGTGCCAGGCTTAGCTGAGCACTGATGAGACCTGACAGGGCAGTTCCAAAGCAGAGAGCCCTTAAATGATGTTTGGGTACTTCCACTGGACTTTGGGACAGTCTTTCCCCCCTATCATAAGCATGGAGTCAATGGATAAAGGACTCTTATTTTGAAGTTTAATGAAGTGTACTTTGGATTGTGTTGTTCTTGTAGTTGAATTCCTCCAAACAGTCCATACTGTCCTGTACAATGTTCTTAATGATCTTTAATCATCAAACTATTTGATGTATTCTACCAGTTTTAATGTAATGAGGTGTCTTATTTTACTGTTTTAAAAATCCATCAGTGAGGGATTTTATATTTTCTGCAAAGATTAACACCAAAACTCTAAAGAGTTGGTACTTGTTGCAGCTGAAGATTTACTCACATGGCGGCTGTCTTGGGTGTAGAGTCCACCTCATGAAGACATCTGTAATCCTCAGCACAGGCACAGATCAGCCGTAATGTCCTAACTGTAAAAAAACATAGCAGTAGCAATAAATGTAAACCATGTTATACCCCTGTCCTTGGACCAAATTTACAATATACCGATACAGAAACAGAGCACTGAAGGTGTAAAACTAAGCAATGTGGCAAACTGGCTTGCCGTCATTAAAAACAACCACAAAATTAACTTGTCCCAGATGACCGAGGAAACAAACAGGATTGTTAGAGGTAATTTGTCCAATTAAATATCAAAGTCGGCCTATTATGAATGGTTCACACTCAGCTTGCAATCTGATACAAAAACATTTTATAACTACCTTACTTACTTGTGAAAAAAAAAATCTAGACTTTGATACCTGCAGATACACTGAAAAAGAAAGCAGTCTGAGGTGGATGAGAGTCAGCACCAAGTCTGACGTCATGGTACTCTGCCAGAAAAGGGTAGATTGCCTCCTTCAGGGTGAATGAATACGCTCCACAAGAAGCAATCTGTCCTGAAAGTCAGCTTTTATGAGAGGAAGAATTAAAATGACACAATCTGACTTACCAATACATTCCAACTTCCTCTGTGGACAGCTGTCTGTAATGAGAAGCTTAAGTTCCTGAACAGCAGACTCGTAGGGGTAGGAACCTTGCAGTGTGCCAGGGTCTTGGGGGAACAGTTTCAAGGGAACACCAACATCTCCAGGTGACGCATCCCGGTACAGCTTCATACTCGTCTCAAAGGCCTGCTCCCTTTCCCTGTGGACCTTCCTGAGAAAGACACACAATAGATACCAGACTGAAAACCCAGGCAGGAAAACAGTGATGCCTGTAAGTGAGGCACACTACCAGGCGTTTTGGAAGAAGAATGGTATATGCAATGAAGTTGTAGTTACTGACTATTTAATTTGACATATTTTATAGGTGCAATGAGTCAGGCATTCCAAATTTTATTTTTGGCAAGATGAAAAAATATCAATAGCAATTTGATCCCTAGACACCAAAAACTGGTGGTGGCGCAGGCGTCTAATTTCAAGTGGTTTGGGTATGTGTTCCAACATAACAATTGGCTGTGTGGAATTTGTGGCATCATTAGCAACTCGTGCTGGTTGGTCAGGGTCCCTGCACGGTGAGAGATGGAACTGAGAGTGGGGGATATTGTGAGCCTCCCACTTGTTAGGTGAGTGGTTCTCAAACTGGGGCTGCAGAGACATTACAGAGGAGCTGACCTTTTTCACAGCAGAGACTTTGACACAGGAGTCAAAATAACTAACAATATTATTAATTACTACATTGCATTACAATAATTGCAGGAACCGAGCCTTCGTTATTATTAGTTACACCTGAGCTTTTCCTGCTATGACAAATTAAAATAAGTGAAGTCTCTGAAGATTCATGTGGGTATGATAGCATGCCGTTTTGCTTTCAAGATGGACAAACTTTTGACAAGGAAGACAAAAACTGGTGATCCTCATTAAGCCAACACGTCAATCAGATCCAACATACAGTACAGTGTAAAAACTCTGTCATTTTCGTTTTTAGTTTGCGCACCAGGAACAACTTTTCACAAACGTTTCTCAGTCTGTGTTCTTGATGATGTAATCATCAAATCTGGCTCCTTTTGTTACTCGTCTCCCCAGTATTGTTACCGGTTGACAACAATGCAGTGTATGTGGGACATTTTTTTCAAATGAGGGCATGACAGAAAAAAAGTTTGGGAACCACTGTGTTAGGTTGTTCCCGAGGCAGGTGGGAAAAAAGCAGATAACACGCCATGTGTCAAGGAGAAGGCATTTATACCCTCCCCAGGCCAACAGTAGACTTAGCAGTGGCATGGACCAAAGACATAATCAAAATTCAAATATGGACAAAAAAAGCAGTGAAAATAATAAAAACAAAAGAAAAACTTGTCCGCTCAAACCCTCAATGATCTGATCGAAATATCTGATTGGAATCAACTCAAGCTGAGGACTGCCTGCAGAAATGTAACACTGTAAACACACATCTACCCTGTCTTATCAATATTTCATAAAAACACAACTCTGGCTTGAAGAACTAAGGAAAAAATAAATATCAGCTTTGTTGTTATTTAAAACGCCACACTTGTCCTCCTTATGCCTGTAAGAGGTCACAGCGTGTCAGTCCACAACAAAAAAAAAAAAAAAAA
>NTHP01000376.1:577525-607839 GCA_003416845.1 Oplegnathus fasciatus | reverse complement strand
TTATCAAAATAGTTGGTGATTAATTTAATAGTTGACAACTAATTGATTAATCGACTAAGCGTTGCAGCTCTACAGGAATAATTTATAAATCCAGGAAGAACACAGTGCACATGTTCTCTTCATGTCTCTTCTGTCTGATCGTTTTGCAGGTGGAGGTAGCTGTGATGGTTCGGGGCAGCGCGGAGCTGCATCGAGGTGATATGGAGTTACTTCCTGTCAGAGATCTGGGTGTAGAGATGCGGGAGCTCTCTCCCTTTGTCCCTGAGATCACCGTTGTTTTGGGACCCCTCTGCTTCTTGTGACCTCTAAGGGGGAGTGTGTGTGTGTGTTTTCGTGTGTGTGCGCCTGTGCATGATGAAATTCTGTAAATATCTCTTTTATACAGAAAGCAACAATTTGTTAGGATTAATTTGCTCAGTACTGTGTTTTTATGAATATTTATTGAATTTGTCACGGTTATGATTGCATTTGTCATATGATGTAATGGGTGTGAGGTTGGACCCAAGAACAGCACAGACTGAGACCAGCGTTGGAACAGTTCAACAGTTTATTCGACAAAGCAGGGTCGCAAAAATCCACAGCAGGTACACTGGAAATAGTCCACACCAGAGCCAGCCAAAACAGTCCACTCTCCAGCAGAAACCTCTGGGGAGGGAATCCAAGAAAGCAGGAGACAGACAAGGGGCGAGCAGGCAGAGGAGTCAGAGACAGAAGGCTGATCTGGTTACCTGGGCAGGGACGACGAGGAAGGGTCAGGGACAGGCAGGGTCGAAACCGGGGAAGCAATCCGAAGATANGAGAGCTTAGCATGCTGCTGAAGACAATCTGGCAGAGACTGAGTGGAATGAGTGGGTATAAATTAGGTGAGGGAACACAGGTGAAGGTGGTTGCACTGATCAGGTGGGAGTGGCCGGCAGGTGAGTGGAAAAGTACTGGCAGAACTGGCAGAAGGGATGGAAGGCCAGGAGAGGATCATGACATATGAAGCATTTTATAAATTGTTATTAAATGTTTATGTAGCACCAAATGTTTAAATGAAATAGACTTAAGACTGAAAGTGTTTATATTACAACACAGTGTGTTCGGTGTCTCATTATCCTCACAGGGGAATGATGTGCAGCACTATCAAAATAAAATTATGACTTGTGAACATGTGGAATGAAATTGAGCCATGTGCATCTGTTGTATTTTTACTGAGCCTGCCTGCACCATACAGTAGATGCTGAACTTAAAACTGAACTTAACATAGTCAGAATTTAGGTAACAATGTGGATTTTTTCTCTTTCCTCTGTGATCATTAAGCTGTAACAAGATTTTTAATGTAAGTACAGAATGTGTAGGTTGAGATCTTACACCAATCAAGTTTAGCACTGATGACAGAGGACACGCTGACCTCTTAATATGCCCATGTCTTGATAGAAAACACAATTATCCAGAATTTATAGCGATTTTTTATGTTTGCTTCATTCCTTGTGCTTAGATGATGAGTTTTGTTACACACACAGTAGGAAATGAAAAGCATCCAAGACTACACAGTACCTAGTATTTGAGCTCTACTGTGACTTTCTTTCTCTCTGCTGCAGATAAGGTCCTGGTGCCAGAACTGTAGACTCCTAATTTTGTTTTATAAGTGCAGTTTGTTTGGACAGTTCAGGGATGTACAGAAGTCAAAATATTGTTGGGCAACAGTTCCCATAGAATATGGTAACCGTGGGAACATTTGAAACATTTCTTATGGCTGTTTTCATTGTGCACCGCAGTCAGAACACATCACAGAGTGTCCTTGCTGTGACAGAAAAGGCCTGCAGCCAGGCAGCTGAAATGACCTGAGCCGCAGAGTCTCTTTCAACAGACTAAACTGAAATATCCAAATATGGTATGACTGCCTTTTGCCAAATGTTCATTCATGATCCTTTTTTGCCCTTTGATCATGTCTGGAAGCAAATCTGTGGTTAAATGTGTCATTAGTTGGAAAGGTTGTAATTATATTAGATAATGTAGTTGTTCATGATTTTCATAAATGTGTCCCTGTGTCTTTGCAGTTAGTTGTATTTAAGAAGATAAACCTTTATTGATCTCCACCAGGGAAATTCTGTAAATTTCACACACTCAACTCATGAGACCGGTTCAATTTATGTTCTATGACTATCACATCACGCTTTACTTAGAGGGCACTCAGGGTCAGGGGCGTAGCAAATTCTGAACCCTGTACATAGGCATTCTCTATGGGCCCTTCAATGCATCCATGGCTATTCATTCTAGTATCTTTGTGGGCCCTTCTCACATGAGGGTCTTATATACTCAGTCCCCTTTGTCCCCCCGTCCTACACCCCTGCACAGGGTCAAAAACTATTTAGAGTATTTCAAATCAGTATGCCTTCATTACCACAACTTTATTCTTGTAGTATTTGTGATGTTATTGTATAATGCAACTGTGGTTTAAAGATTTGATGTGAGATGGCTGTGCACAGTAAATACTAAAGCAAAAATCCATTTTTGTGATTACAGATGTTTTCTTGTGTCTTCTCGTTGCTCATTTTATTGACATGTGGCCAGTTTGTGATGCTTATAAAGTTTGCAACAGTTTTACTTAGTTGAATACTGCTTGTGTGGTTTTACTCTTTAACATTATTTGGTGACATACTGTATTATACACATCTCTGAACAAAAGGTATAAACAAGGCTGAGTTACCAAGCAAGCAAAGCAGACCAGTGCCACAAAGCCCCAGACTTCGAGGGGAGGTAATTTGATTAATTGAAACTTTTGGGGGGAATATGGGAATATACTGTAGTAAATTACAATATATATAACTGACATGATAAGGTGGGTTAGGGTCTTGAACAGGATAAAATTCTAGTTTTAAGGTCTTAATTATTTCAGATGAAAGTGTTCCTATATGGTGCCTATTCCCACTGGTGGAATGTTACTAAGCACCTATACTTGTGTGTCTTTCCGTTTTATGCTACTTTATACTTCTACTCCACCACATATCAGAGGCAAATATTGTATATTCTACTACACTACATTCTTCTGACAGCTTTAGTTACTTTTCAGATTCCAATTTTTCAGACCCTTCCTATCCAGTGAAAACCATGTATCTCCAAATCTGGTGATGTGCCTTTATGGGTTGAGAAAATTCTCCTACTTCTTCAGCTACATAAACTTTAAACCCTCCTTGGATTAGCTGGAAAGTGCATTGTCACATAGCTGAAAACAGGACTGTTTTTCTGTAGATTAAACCATTAAACCATTAAACCATCCAACAGTATATTAAGCAACACCGAGCCACTGGTTCAGATATGTGGATGACACATGGGTTAAAATCAAAACCCAAGAGGTGCAGGCTTTTACTGAGCACATCAACTCAGTGGACAGAAACATCAAGTTCACCAGAGAAGATGTTAAGGACAAGAGTTTGCCTTTCTTAGATTGTGACGTCCATATGAAAAAGGACAGGAGCCTCCACATTGGGGTATACAGGAAACCCACACACACAGACCAGTACCTCCTTTTTGACTCACACCACCCCCTGGAACACAAACTGGGTGTTATCAGAACCCTACAACACAGAGCTGATAATGTACCCACAAGCTTGCAGGCCCAAGGGGAAGAGCACAAGCACCTGAGGGGTGCCCTCAAAACTTGTGGTTATCCCAGTTGGACCTTTGTAAAAACTGCAGCTAGTTCCAGAAAGAAAACCAACAAAGTGGTTGAGGAACAAAAACAAGACAAACGAAANAGAGGTTAAATACCCAGATCTCCACACCAGCTAGTTGGACCAGTCTAGCCTGGTTAAACAAGCACGAACTGATGAAGCCTCTTGGATGAGAGGTGAAACGTCTTCACAGACAAAACCAAAAATCCAGTTGCGTTCGATTCAATTTCCTTGAGATAACTATGACCTGGATGAATGAGAATATTCACAGGCTTATTCAGTATATTAAGCAGTTAAAATGAGATCAACCTTAAAAAAATGTGACATACACATTAATGCTGCAGAAATATTAATCCAAAAACATAATGTGTAATGGTAAAACACTGACAGGGATAATGAGTACTTTTACTTTTGATACTTTAAGTACATTTTGCTGATAATACTCACATACTTAAGTAAGGTTTTGAATGCAGGACTTTTACTTGTAGTGAATACTTTTCTGAATACTTTCCCCACCACTAAACTCAGCCCCTAAATACAAATCGTTGTTTCAGTTGACCAATGAGCATTTGTCCCTGTCCCTGTCCCTGTCACATAAACCAATAAAATAATAAAATAAAATAAGTAAATGAGTGTTTAATCACATGACCACACAATAAGTGTCACTTGCATGTCATAGTCCAGCTTACAGTGGGGATCCTGTAGACAGTGTAAGTGGGAGGAATTGTAATTAATGTTTTTTTTCATTATTTATTTTGGTGTGCACGGCAGGATGTTGCGGGATGTTTTATTTAATTAGTCATAAATCAAACTGATGAGTTAAGAGTCTGATGACAGCGCGACGGTGACGTCGAAAGGAGGAGAGACTTTGGACCAATCAGCGTCGGCTGCCCTGCTCCACATCTCCTGCGTTAATACGATGGGGAAGGTGAGCAGCAGCACAGATTGTTGTGATTAACGGAGTTACACATCCGAGTTTCTACTCGGAAAAGACCGACTTAACAAGAGAGCACCCGGCGGTTGAAGCGAGTAGGTATCCGGGAAGTCGGTAGGCACAATTTTTATATTTCCTTTCGATGTCAACGTTTCTGTCAACCGGTTCCGTAGCTAACGATAGACGTCAACAAGTTGGCTAATTTGACTAGATGTTACCAGGTGCTAGCAGAGGCATGGCTGTCAGAGTAATTAAGCTTACATTAATCCAGGTGGATATTTAGGTGAAAGCTGTGTTAGCTCGTGAATTGACGGTCGCCTGTTACACTTGATACCAGCTGAAGGGAGCTAACTGAAGTGTTAGCTGTCTGTCTGCTGCGTGTCCGTGTCATGTGAGAGCGATTTGATTGTCAACTGGGTTTGCTTTGTTTGTCAAAATCCTTATCCATTATTATTATTATTATTATCATCATCATCATCCACGCGAGGTGGTGTGAGTAGTGATGAACTCGCTCCTTTATGCGTCCTCAAGACATGATAGCTTTTACTTTGGTAAACTGAAGTTACCTGTCTCTTCAGGATGGAGAGTGGGGATGATGGTGTCCTCCGGTCTCGCTGCCGAGCCATTCCCAAGATGCCCACCTTCCCTGATTTAGACAGCTCTTTGGATGGGGAGTGTAACCAGGGAGAGCACCAGCAAGGCAATGGAGACAACCACATTACCAGCAATGGTAAGAAAAACTCCCTTATCAGCAGGGCAAAGGGAGAGGACATTGACCTCTTATTACAGTTTGAGATGCAATGTGCATGTTGATTCAACCTCCTTTTTTTGTTAATTTCAGTGAATTTCCCTGGATGTGTTAGTCATTGGAACCATGTCATTAGATGATGTGTTCCTCTTAAGCAATGTGTTGTGACCTGTGGTAGAGTTAGTGTGGTTAACCGGGATAGAGGCTGACAGGGTAGAAACTGCTTGCTGCTAAACTGACTGACATGCTGTCATATGACCCCATATGGTGACACAGACAAGAAGTGATGGTCAATGATCATGAGCAATGATGACTGTAAAACAGAGGTCTGGCATGTCTTTGGGCAACATGAACTCTCTGTGTATTTAGAATAAAAATACTGACGACTCAAAAAAAGGAAACATTTGGAAATGATGCTGATAAAATGTAATTTATTGGCTCCCTGTCTTTGTTACAAAGCCATGTTCAGTCTGTTTCTTTCTTTGCTTTACTGTTTGACATCCTCTTGCTAGATGGGTGGAGTGCTAGTGCTGCTTGTCTCTGTTTGTGTGATTTGTCCTTAATAACTTTCCAACTTGTTCATCATCACACTGCTGGCTAATAAGACTAATAACCTACAGTAACCTTAACCACAAGCAGTCAAATTTGCTTAGCCTGGCAGACACCAGATTGTACTTGCTACACATTGTCAGAGGTGTGTCTCTTGCAACATTGGATCTAAAGACTGATGTAATTTGGCTTCTGCTATTTCCCAGATTGTTTCTACAGTACTCAGCTATTAGCACCCTGTCAAGTATTTCAATCACTGTCAAAAATTTCAGTTATGTAATAGAAAGTCTTTTGTGTTGGGCTACGTTTGTTAAAAACAGTTTTTAATTCAATGTGAACAATAAAACTAGAGTAATTTCTTTTTATGCGCCATCTCCTCAAATGCCCCACAGATTATCTGTTGGTCATTAATCGAAATATTTGACATGATGTGATGTTTACATTTCCCAGGTCGAAGTTCTGTTGAGTCAAGGTAACCTGGCAACTCTGTTGGCTCTGTCGTTAATTTGGGTGTGTCCATTGGACGATTACACAGCAGCATGTTGACAATTTTTATATTATCATATGCTCAGACTTGCGTGTTCTCTTTCCATTTTCAGGTAAAATTGAAGTGGAACATGTGATCAGCAAAAAGCTACAACTGAAAAGAAAGGCAGAGGTTAGTAAGTCAGTAATTTGGGTTAAGAAAAGGCTCAACCTGCATGTTAGAATGGGCCACTTTAAACACCCTCCAAAAGGAAAAACTATTTTAAATTGGGTTGAACATATCAATAATTTAGCTTAAATTGACACGCCGGCACAGTCAAAAATACAGTACATTTGTATTTTGTTTGTACAGTTGATTTCTGTCATTAGTAGTCGTGTAGCACTTACTTTAATTTTTGGGTTTATTTATGTTTTAATGGGTTTTCTGTTGTGGTTTGAGGAACTTTGTAAAACCAGTAATTTCAGTCTCCCTCAATGCTCCATGAGCCGCACCATTAAAAATAATTTGTTCTCTGTTGAAGATGTTCTGACAGTAGAAAATATGGATTATCTGTGAACTTAAGCAGGTGGTGTGATGACTAAAAGAAAGAAGACAATGACAGTGGATATGTTGTTTTCTGCCTGTGGGACATGTTTTTTAAAGTTTGCTCATGACGCATTTTGTAATGTTAGAACAGTGACTTAACAGTGGTTTACAAAAGGTACCTACAGGCTTCCTTGTGGTTAAATGAGTACATTACACATTCGAGCAGTTGCACAATACTGCAAGCAATACCTGCAGTCTACTGTCTGTCACACCTACGGTATGTTTTAAAATGACAGTGACACATAAATTACACAGTCATAATGCTTAAACAGAGCTGCTGCTGGCAGGAAAGAACTGTGGCTTGGATTTGACTGGTCATAGATAAACAATTTCATAATGCAGTTAAAAGTGCTACAAATTTACTCTCTATTACAAGGGCTTATATGCAAGGTGTGAAAGTGTGTTTTGTTGGCAATCCACAACATTTCTTATAAATGGTTGATGTGCCAGAAAAAATTCCACTTTGAGGAAATGTGCTCAACATTTCTACAGAGCAACTGCTGATGACTGTGTAAGTGCTTCAGCAGGTTGCTCAAGGACACTCGGGCACTTGAGAAAATATTTTTTTTTCAAACCATGCCTCTTCTCTCTTGAGCCGGGTCGAAAAATGAAAAGCAATGTCAATATAACTGTAACTATGAATCTTCTCACCATTTAATACTAAATCTTTGCTATAATCCTCTTTGCCTATTCAGAGGAAACCTCATTATTTCTACATAAATACAAAAATATTCCATATTTGTTCAAGTATTTTCAGACTATGAATGATAATTCTTCCTGTGTCTTTTGTTGTTGGTCAGCACCTGAAGAGTGACCTGATGCGTCAGTTTGACAGTCAGGTGAATGACTTCATGGACAGTCTTATTGAGGAGTCGGCCAGCCTGGAGCCTGCACCTGTACCTGCTGTCTTCTCACCTCCGCTGTCGGACAAGGAGAGGAGCAAACTCAGGTGCTGCCTTTCAACTTCTTCTAGCCTATCGAAGCAAATTTAGTTGGCCTTACACTTAATTTTTCTCCAACAAAAATAGACTTGCTGATCACTGACGTCACTCTGTTTTCCATTAGGCATTTCCGGCCTCCTCATGGTCAGGGCAAACAGTTTGTCAGTCGCAGGTCCCTCCTAGAGTAAGCTGACACATTGATTTGAAAGAAATGTAACGTTTGTTTATTACAGTGCACTTCATTGAGATTTCTTCTGCTTGAAGATCGTTTGTTGACATCAGTGTAACTGTGCAGATCCTAATCACCTTCTGTCTGTTTGTCTGCAGTGAGCTGTTTGAGGTGAACCACATCAGGACTATCTACCACATGTTTATTGCCCTGCTCATTCTCTTTATCCTCAGTACACTGGTGGTAGATTTCATTGATGAAGGCAGGTAATGTAGATGACTGCTATGTATAAAGCTTTATGATTTTGTCACTTTGTCAATTAGTATAAATGCCTTATGATTTTTGCACCTTGTTAATTACGTCAATTGACTTGACAAATTGCCATCTTGTCTGTTTTGTGTAGCTTTTGTTGAAGTAATGAATTCCTTTAATTGCTATCACTTTTGAACTTGGTAAGATGCTTCTTACCTTCTTTATCTCCCTTGCCACAGACTGGTGCTGGACTTTGACCTGCTGGTCTATGTGTTTGGACAGTTCCCTCTGGTGGTGTGCACGTGGATCTGCATGTTCCTGTCTGTGTTGCTGGTTCCCTACACCCTGTTCCACCTGTGGTCACAGACCCAGTCTGGGTCTCACCCCAGGTTGTACAGTTTGCTGTTTGGCTCTATATTCCTGCTTTACCAAGCTCTGGGTCTGGGATTCCTGCCTACATATGTGGTGGTGACCAACAGTTTGCCACCTGCGTCCTGCTTCATCATCATTCTGGAACAGGTAGATGACCAGTGCGGCTGCTTTTAGTTTGATCAGTGGGACCACATCCTCAGTTAGTGTGTTGCATTATGCCATGTTTCTTGGCTTATGTAAAGAACTTTCAGATACCTTTTGAAATGTGCTATATAAACTCTCCATCCCTTCTTGAATTGATTCTGTGGAAAAAGTTGTAATAACTGTCAGTTTTTATTATTTGTCTAATTCCAGGTGCGTCTAATGATGAAAGCACACTCCTTTGTCAGGGAGAATGTACCAAGAGTCCTGACCTGGGCTAAAGACAAGACAAGTATGTAACTTTCCAGCTACAACATGTTTTTTTTTTTACAATTTCTTTCTTTTCATAGCTACTGTGTTCCCTTTTCCTTGTGTCCTTATCTTGATAAGCAGTCTCTCCTGCCATCTATAGGCCCCAACCCAGTGGTCCCTCAGGTTTCTCAGTATCTCTACTTTCTGTTTGCACCCACGCTCATCTACAGAGACAAGTACCCCAGGTAAACAGATCCTCTCATTGTTTGTGTGTTTTTTTTCATACAGTAGCTCATGTGTTTAGTAAAACCTTGTTTCTCACTTAATGCAGGAACCCAGTGATCAGATGGGGCTACGTGGCCACAAAGTTACTTCAGGTATCGACCTCTTTCACACTTTAAGGCTGACCTTACTTAAGAGATAAGATATTGGCTAATTTTTCTGATAATTTCAACCATTGCCACCCCACAGGTACTGGGCAGTCTGTTTTATGCCTATTACGTGTTTGTGCGGCTGTGCATCCCTCAGTTCCACAGCATCAGTCTGCAGCTGTTTGACCTGAGGGCCATGGTCCTCTGTGTCTTTAACTCCATCTTGCCAGGTAAGATCGGCCACTAGTTTGTGGACCCTTATCAACAAATACCCTTTCATACACCCCTTTGTCTCAGGGGATGCAGTAGTAACTGATCACATTTTCTTGAAATATTTTCTGTCTTTTTTCATTGCAGGAGTTTTGGTTCTCTTCCTGGCATTCTTTGCCTTTCTCCACTGTTGGCTTAATGCTTTTGCTGAGATGCTCCGCTTTGCTGACAGGATGTTTTATAAGGTACTTCTACTGTCACTGTCAGCTACAGCAAACTTTAAATTAAACTCCTATGTTGTACTTGACTTAATTCATTTTGATTATACATCACAGGATTGGTGGAATTCAACTTCTTTTGCCAATTACTATCGCACTTGGAATGTAGTGGTCCATGACTGGCTGTACTACTATGTGTACCGGGACTTCCTGTGGGTGAGTGGTTTTGCTATTAGGGATTTTTATTGACTATTTTCTAATTATAGAAGAAAGTATAACAGTGTGAAAAGCCATTAAACACATTGCCTGAGTTATTGCTAATGTAAAAAAGCACTGATCAGATTAAACCTGTATGCCACTGTTGTTTTGACTCTGTTCTCTCTTCTGTTGTTACTTCAGATGTCTCAGAAGCGTTTCAGACCAGCAGCCATGCTGTTTGTGTTTACAGTGTCTGCAGTCGTCCACGAGTACATTCTAGCAATCTGTTTTGGCTTCTTCTATCCCGTGCTCTTCTGCCTCTTTATGTGCTTTGGAAGTAAGAGAAATTACCTCAGTGCTCCTCACTATTCTCACACCACTCTGATTTTATTGTATATTGACAATCAGTCACCCAGACTTGCTTGAAAATTCAGCTAAACCTAATAAACATTATTATTCTGTCTGTGTTATGACGCACACAAAAACCTGTTATGTCTCTCTGCATTCATCTTTTCATTATGCTTCCACCCTCTTCTTCATTTCTCACCCTCTCACAGTGATGTTCAACTTCATTCTGCATGACCAAAGGAAAGGTCCTATCTGGAACATAATCATGTGGACATCCCTCTTTCTGGGTCAGGGAGTCATTATCTGTCTGTACTCCCAGGAGTGGTATGCTCAGCGCTACTGCCCCCTGAAGGAGGTAACTCCTGCAGCATTGCTTTGTGCAGTCTGGTGAAATGTTGCCCTCTAAACACTGAAATGTGGTTTATTTAGACACAGTAATTCAGCTGAAAGTTAGTTTTTGCTTTGCCAACCATGATGGGGTTTTTTTTTTCATTTCAGCCTTCGTTCCTTGAGTTACTGAAGCCCCGCTCCTGGAGCTGTCAGAGAGGCCTGATGGTGGACTCTGACAGGCTGTGATCTACGTTTGGACTACTGCCGAGGACCATCACTGATCAGTATAAATCTGACCAGCCTTTCTGTTACTGTCATAACTTCTGGTCTTTCATGTTTGTTTTATTTTATTGCACTAAGGTCGTGACTGAATCTGTGTATGAATGTGTGGAGGAGATCCAAAATGTTCTTTACTCTAACAGCAAAGTCAAAGTGATGCCTTACTTACCCATTTTATGTTTTCAAAAACAAACCCAACAAAATTACAAGTTCACATAAAACCACATGTGAACTCTTTTATTTTTTATGTGCTATTTATTTTTCAGATGCATCCCTATTACTTTTGCCTTGGTCAACTGTGAAACCACTCCTTGTGCCAATATGGTAGTGGCAATCATGATATGGCAGCTGAATACAAACATCATTCACATATGCAGTAATAGTTAATATTTAACAGTAAGATTGCAATTACTACAATATTATAAATAACATCCAGTATGTTGTTTGGAAAGACTTTCAAATTTTATTTATTTTCACTGCCAATAAGATTTATTTTGAAAAATGGCCACTGTTTGGTGTTTTGTATAAATCTATGAGGAACTGTGGCCTCTGTATTATAACTTCAAGTCAACTTCTCTAAAGAGAAAAATGAAGGTGGCATTTGACATGCTGATATAGTTGGGAAATTATTTTATAGTAACTCTAAAACATACCAGTTTTTCTCTTTATCTCCAGCTGTCAAGCCACAAGGATGTTGGGCACTCCATAAAACAAGGTGTTAACAAAACGACAAAACAAAACAGAGATTACAGTTCTGCTGTATGGAGTTAATATATTCTGTGAGTGCTGAATGTATTCTTGTTGATTTGAATATTTTCAGTCGATCTGGTTCGAACATACATCGTCACAGAGCAAGTTTCTTGTGAGCCTAAATGATGTTTTATTTTGTTCATGACCAATGCTGAGAGTTATGTGAAGGAGAAATCACTACGGAATAACTACTACTGTAACTGTTGCAGCTGGCTGCTAGAATGTTATAACATTGAAACAGTGATGATACTTGATTAGCACTAAGGGCTACAGTTTGCGTTGTCAGAGTACATTAAATGAGACAGTGTTGTTTAAATCATAAAAGTATACATTTCACAGAACAGTAAATGTCAAACTAATGTAATAAGGAATTTATATGCTCAGTGTGCTTTTAGTTCTTGTGGTCTTGAAATAATGTGTTTACACATTTGTATTGTTTTGAGGAAATCACAAAGTTAATGCACAGTTGATGTTGCCAATTCTGACATATTTTAATGCAGGGAGACTGTATTCACACTCGTGAATAATGAGATGCACAGTACAAAGTGAAAAACCAGCAATGGAAAACTCTGCACTTCCACAAACTGTGTGACCACAAGGTGGCACTGTATTAAAAGGTTTTTACTTTTTATCCTTCCTCTGCTCAATTTGGCTGTGAATTGTGGTCAGGAGCAGGAGAGGATTCTCCAGAGTCCCTTACAAATTTTATATGAACAAACACAAGTACCAGCAACTTATTTTTTTTAATATGTACAGATAATAGCAAAACTATTGGGATGCCCTGTGGTACTTTCTACTAAGTAACTCATGAGAACTCTACATTTGGCTGAAGCTTTAATCTTGCTTTATGCCTTTTAAGATTTTGTTAATAAGGATCGTACTTATAGTGGTGAAAAGAGCCAAGCTGCAGAAATGCTATTTATTTAGATGAGATATTTATTTTTGGGGAGCAGAGTTTTGCCTACTTACTTACTGTCATATTTGTGTTGATTGTGATCTCTCTTTTTTTCTGGCCTTGAATAGCTCATTGTGTCAGGTGACAATTTTATGAATCAGTATGTTGTTCTATTTTCGGATGTAGACAAATGTCTGATACATTCTTTAAAGACACATCAAAGTATAAGAACTATGAAGAATAAAAAATTAAGTATGTTTACCTCTTTTATTCAACGGTATCTTTTATGAATGGGCTGTATATAATACCTAATGTATATAATGGTCATGTGCGAATTAAATAGTATTGACATAGTATAATATATATTTAGAGTTGATTTGCATATAATCAGATAGAATACATGAGTAAAGTACTGATAAGGACTTCAGCTGCTGTGTATAAGTTTATACGTATAGATCTATTGAAATCTGTATGACATTTACAAATCACTAGAAGTTTATTTATTAGGGTATGTTTTGCACTTAAAAGTACAGTTATATTACCATACATATGGATTTCACAGTGCTTCATAGGTGTCTGATGCCTGTTTGGCATCTGCAGAGTTGGTACATTGTTATAAAGGACTTTCTGTAATTTTATTTAAATAATTACATACATATACATGCCATATCATCTTAGTTATAGTTTTATAGTACAGAGAATTTTAAATAATCTATTGAGAAACATTATTTTATATCACCAATCCGCATTTGCTTGACAAAACAATAGCTGATAGTGGTGTTTTAAAGCTTTCCTTCATTTTTCTCAGGGGACTCTGGGATCAGACAGCCCACATCAGCCCCCCGCCCGCTGGAACCGGTGCTCGGGAATTGTTGGGACCCGGTTGGTGTTGGTGCTGGAGAGGTGGAGGATCACGGTGACAGGGGATCGCGGCGAACCCCCCGCCTTGTGCAACACATCTTCTATTCTGCGGTAAAGATGGCGGCGTCAGAGGGGGCGCGTAGCGGCCGGACAACGGCAAAACGATTCTGAAAAGCTCCAGATTTGACCGAATCTCGCTCGTCGGGTACCATCAGTATCTGCTCAGATACCATCTGGATCACCGGAATAGAGACAATCGCTGTCACACGCCGGGGTTGCGATTTTATTGTTAAAGGCAGGGTGGGTGGGTTTCACTGATAGCTGCTAACGTTAGCTAACAGGCTAGCCAAGCGAGCTAATACGGGCTAGTTAACGTTAGCTCGGTGAAGAAGAGCGGGGAGGGGATTGAGGAAGACTATTCGGGCCAGGCCGCTCTAGCTTGGGGGAATGTGAACCAGAGGTGCGCAGGGGGTTTGCTCGCTTCGTCCCAAACGTCCTTACGCCAGACTACCGGGATGGGACAGCAGGTAGGCCGCGTCGGTGAGGGCACATCGACCGGACTCCAGCCACCACAGCCCCACGCGTCCCAACCGCACCAAGGGAAGGGGAACCGGGGGAGCGGCGCCGGGAGGAGACCCCGAGAACCCGGCAGTAGCACCGGGACACCGCCAGGCAGGGCTGCTGCAGTCAACGTGCCTGACCCAGGGATCAATATATTCACGCAGCATTCAGGTAAGAAGTGAACCACTTTAATAAAAAGAGGTGTGTGTGACCATGAAGGAGTCCGCTTTTACTTTGATATTTGTTTGCTGCTGATTAGCGCTTGCTAGCCGAGTCCATGCTAGTTTGACAACGACGCGTTAGCGGAAATAGCCATGCCAACCAACCTTAGCTTTCCATGTCTCATCCATTTTACAGTGTGTGTGTGTGTGTGTGTGTGTGTGTGTGTGTTAATTTGTCCATTGTCTGTGTATTCAGGCAGGAGAGCGTTTATTTACATGGTTAGCTAAACTGCTCAGATTTGACACGGATATAGCAGTATGTTAGAGCATATGTATGTGCTGCATGTGACCCAGTGATCCCCAAAGAAGAGACAATGTTTTTGAAAAGAGGAAGAGTCTACTGTGATTAGCCTGAGGGGTCATGACTGGAGGTTAGCTAGTTATGTTTTCCTCTAAGGCCCCTGTGTGTGATACTTGCTTTGGTAAACAGTGATTCTTGCCTCCGGAGGTTGAGAAGCAATTCCACTCCATTAACTCACTATAGCAGCCACCACAGGCTCACATTACAATACCTAGTGGTTTTCACATGCTCACTTACATCCTCTGTCTGATAATATCTACTGTTACAACACACTCAGCAAGATGACTGCACAGTTTGATCCGGTGGGAAATCTGTGTGAATTATTAAAGTCACCTTCTGTCATTATAAGATTACTCTCATGCAAACATCAAAGTTTAAAGCTACTCTTGTGTGATTATATTTTAATACCCTAATGTTTGTCCCCTCACATGATTAGGCAACTCACGTATTACAGGAATAATGTAGGTTAACAGTCGTATATAAAAAGACGCCCTCGAAACAGAGGTGTGGCAGTACCAATAGCTAGGCTTTGATATTGTTATCTGCTCTGTGAGTCATGGAGCAATAGCCCAGCAGTAACCCCTCCGTGCCCTAGATGGCCTGCCTCCTTCCTCCCAGTCTTCTCTCCTCAGGCAGGGTCTCTCAGTGGCTGATCTGGGCTTATAAGTAATGGAGATGACAGGATGTCTGCTAGGTGGCGTGCAGATTATCATCAACATTATGATGCATTTTATTCATGTAGGGCTTTTCTTAATACACGGTTTACCCTTCCCTCCTCTCTCTGCGTGTTTGTGACATCCCATGCCCGGCTTGGTTGCACACTTGGTGGGATGTTTGACGTCTGTCTACCTGCAGTTGGCTTTGTTTCTCACTCATATGTGTCCTCCAGTGGACGGTCACTTCCCATGTGCTGCAAAGATGTAAAACTACTGGCATAACTTTCCTAGTTTCCGCTGATGTCCCAGACCCAACTTCCTCACGCCATCGCAGCGAGCAAGGATGCATAGAAGGTGCGAGCTTTTGGGAATGGAACACATTTTCAATTCCTGGCCGGCACATCTCAAAAGTAACCCTCCCCGGCTTGAAGTACATAACCAAGACAGACAGACCTACTAAGTGCAGCACCACTCAGCGTCGGCACTGCTCTGTTCTCTCCGATGTCGAGGCAGGAGTGGCCTTTTTATAGCAGCCAGGATGCAGTCACATAGCCACTCTGCAGAGAGACTGCTACTCTTCAAAGCACACAATAATAGAACAAAGACTCTTAAGTGAGGAAGCTTGGGACTGTGCACTCAGTCTTCCACTGACTACCAAAGTGCCTTTTTTCTGGTAGTCTATTTATGTGATAATGATGCAGCATTATCTTACACATCTGTGTGGGTGTAATTTGAAGATGTTCTTTTAAGGAGGCTGTTTTGATTGTTAGGAAGTTGGTGTTCATTAGGGCTCAAACCAAAAACATTTTTATCATTTGTCAATCAGTTATTTTTCTATAAACTACTTTGTCTGTAAAATGTCAATAAATCACAAATGCTCACGAGTTACAAGCCCAAATTGATGCATTGAAGTTACTAATACTAATGTTATTTTCTTATGATGTATAATAACAAAATATATAAGCAAGCAGCTCCCCCACAGTCATTTATGATGAATTAATAAATAGATTTTCCGCCATTTGTTTAATCTGTTCTGCAATAGTGTTGATTGAATTGATGAGGCGGCTAGATTTGATTTCTGTTGATTTGACAATGACTTCATGTGGCCAGGTCTTGTCAAGAGGAAGTGAAGATAAGATAAACTTTATTGATCCCATTCGGGGAAGTTGAAGTGGCACAGCAGCAAAAAGGAAGTACAAGAACAGATGCATGGTATAGCTGTGAGTCAACCAGCGGGACGAGGTGTTGGTTTGACAGCAGATCTAATTCAATGTGCGCTTTCGTATCCATCAGTGTTGGTGTTTTTCATAGGCAGAATGGCTTCAGACTCTTTCCTCCTGAAAGCTATCAGAGATCAACATGTTGAAGTGGTTTTATTAATCTGGCTTCATAGCCACTTTATAACAGACTAGCAGACTTCTGAGGCTAAGTGATGCCTTCTTGGTATGTAATTGAAAGGTGCCAGTCTATGAAGAATGCGTTTTTGTCTGTTGAAGTCATGCCCGTGTGTCCCTGCCTGTCTTTCCAGTAAATATGAGTGGGTATCATATGTGCACAAGCTTCCACTAGAGTTTCTATCAGTATGCCTGAAACCACTGAGTCATGTTAGGGGGACAAACAAGAGGCTGGAGGCCATTGGTGTAAATTGGCTGTTAATATGCCTGGCCCAGTGGCCTCTGCCTCCCCTTTCCCTTCATGCCTCTCTCCTCAGTAGTAATGAATTTTAAACATCTGTAGATTCCAGCTTTGGCCTGTATTTGTCTTTGTCTTTCTCCGCTTTACACAAGGTGAGTCAGCTCCCGTCTCCTGCTCAGGTGTGCAGCGGTTCTCCTCAGCTCATCACTAATGCAGCATCCCTGTCTCCCAGCAAGACAATGTTTACACCACTAGACGGACAGGCCAGCTAGAAAACACTGAGCTAAACAAGGACAGACAGCGAGCAGACCGCCCCTGTGCTGATTCAAAGGGAGACAGCCACCTCTATGAGTGTTGGTCGAAGTGCAGTATTGGTGAATCAGTGGCTGCAACATATTGACGGTTCCACCCCTTTAGCCTTGTCAGGGGTTCAGAGATCTCCATCTCTGCAGTGGGTTCATCTGATACACACACTGCAGTGGGGAGAGTCCTTTGAACTGACACAGAGGGGCGAATCTGCTGAAAAATTGGCCTTGTTAATGAGGCCATTGCAAGGTTGCACTACAGTTTATTGCTTTTCAGTGTTTGTCAGTTTCACATGTTTTATTTTGCCTTTCTTAAATAAAATCTATATCTTGCTTGTGAAAAATCTGGGTTGGTCGGCCTGATTGGTGAATTGACTGTGTAAAGAACTGGTAACGGTACTTCTGAAGATTCTTTTTATAAAATCAACAAAGTGATAGGCTAATCTATTTTTACTCTAAACAGATCATAGAAATTGGGGCAGATGAGTGGATTTGAATATTTTTTGGCAGCAGTACTGATAGTGAATGTGGAGCCAGCTATACCTAAAGTGCAGCACTGTTAAAGCTGCCCAGAGAAGAGAGATGCCTGGATCCAGGATCCAAAGGCCTAAGCTGATTTGCATCACGGGTGAAATTAGATTAGAGACAAATCCACTTTTCTGTGGACTCTATGTGCTAAAACCCCCAACAACCAGGATAAGTCATACAGCAGCCACTGCAGTATCTGGGGAAAATCAAGTTTCAGACGCTTCAGCGGCTATGGGTGAGATTTTAATAGGCTTTAAAAGATAATATCCTGGAGTAAAGATGATTTGCTGATAAAAACTAGTTAGTCGGTCCTAGTGACTGCCATTAACCACTAGGAGGAGCCATGGCCACACCTCCTCTGGGTGAACCTGGCTAGAAATGAGGGCAAAACTGGTGAGTCTAACTGATTCTCTCAGAGTTGGGAATAAGTGTGATTAGATGGATGTGTCTGTAGAAGCATAGACTGTTTCTGTGCGGATCATTTTAACACAATCAAACATGGTTTATGTCTGAAGACTGCATGTACCATTGTGCACTCTGTAATGGTTGTGTGTTAAATAATTTATGTCTCTCTGTGCCTTCGTCCTCATCCCAAGCCTGCCCTGTACTACGACTGACTGCCAAGCCTCTCTATCCCCCAGCCTGAGCCTCTGCTATTAGTCCCTGCAGTTGACCGGCTCAGCCTGTCTAGAATCCTTGTCTCTGTTGAACTCTGGCTGTTGCGATGGGCCTCAATCCCAAATCTATCCAAGAAGAGTTATGCCATTCATTCGTAACGTGCCAAAATCAAATTTTACTGAACATGGTTGTATATACATAATTGCAAGAGTAAAAAAGAGTATTAGGAGAAAAAAAATCAGTTGATGCTTTTAGATTAACTCTTTACAGAATGATGAGATATGAAAAAGCAAGTCAGAACAAAGAAACGCAAGCTTCCCACTGGAAGTTATGTGGCCCAACTGGAACAAACAGCAAATTCTAGGTTGAAAATGATGCAGCCAAGAACCACAGGCCCATATCACAAGTCCTTTCAAACATTTCTATTTTTTTTCCTTTTTCTTCCAAAGTTGTTGGCTTGAGGTAAGCGATATATTTTGGCCTTCCAACTTCACTCCTTTTCTCTTGGTGCGCACTGGAGCGGTTTTTCTTCCTCCCCCTCTGTTTGGGGTGCAGCCGAATGCTCACAGGATGCCATAGATGAAGATGGCCATGATGGCGGCACTGATCAGACCAGAGATGGGCACAGTCACAAACCACGCCATGAAGATGTTTCTGAACAGACGCCAGTCTACAGCCTTCCTTGAGCGCAGCCATCCTACTGCAACCACAGAGCCCACCTGGAAA
Source organism: Oplegnathus fasciatus (assembly GCA_003416845.1). Classification (NCBI taxonomy): domain Eukaryota; kingdom Metazoa; phylum Chordata; class Actinopteri; order Centrarchiformes; family Oplegnathidae; genus Oplegnathus; species Oplegnathus fasciatus. The sequence goes on along the minus strand of NTHP01000376.1, from coordinate 588,742 downwards.
CACAGCAGTTGTCAGATGAATCCATCATCTTCCTTAAATTTATGACTTCGAATTATGTGTCTGCATACCTAAAAGGTGAAATTTTACTATGGAGAAAGTTTCTCCACATTTGGAAAGTCTACCAGACTGGGTTCCTGTTTACTGTAGCCTCCCTCACACTAAACAGTCTCTTCCCCCGTGTCTAGTCCAGTTCCCAGACCACAGTGTTTGACCAGCTTACCTTGCAGTGGGTAGTGGAGACAGGCAGGCCAATGTTAGAGGCGACCACGACAGTCAGGGCTGAGGCCAGTTCAATGCTGAAACCACTGCAGGGGAATAAAAACAACACTCATGTCTCTCAGGTGGATGTGTCTGAGCATGCTTGCTAAACTCGAAGACTGGTAATGTCTGAGGAGGATGTGGTTTTACGGCTAAGGAGAAACAGGTTCTGCACTATCTGTGGAGTCTGTACCTTGAGGGGGTGATGGGGGTGAGGTCCTTGCCCATGGTCTGGATCACACGGCGACCCCACACCCAGAGTCCAGCGCAGATGCCGACGCCACCGTACAGCAGCAGCCAAATGGGTGTGGCTTCCTTTGAATCCACACTGCTGGATGTGTAAACCAGCCACAGAGCTACCAACGGTCCAATGGCGTTACTGCAGAGGAAAGATGAGGTTATTACAACAGTAGCCAAAGATTCTGACAGTGAGTTGAACAGTGATAAGTAAAAAAAATGTTCCCAACAACATGCCAGAGAAACAAAAGTCAGCTATCAGCCTGATGAGTAATAATAACAACATGACCTTCGTGAAAGAATCGGCCTACCTAACGTCGTTTCCTCCATGGGCAAAGGATCCGAAGCAGGCGGTGAGAATTTGGAGGAACTGGAAGAGAGTTGAGACTTCTGGCTTGTCTGCCTCAAGCCCATCATCATCCAGAGAGCTTTGGCTGCTACCTGCATCCTCCTTCGCCATTTCTAGTGCCACATCACCCTCTCCCAGACCTTCAGGCGTCGTGTGCTCTGCCACAGCGTTGCAGTAACTAGTGTAACTGTCCATGCGCACACGCTTCCTTTCCTGACCACCTGTCCCCGGGCCTTTGTCGCCATCCTCGCTGGCACGGAAGTCTCCTTCTTTATGCTTGAAGTCTCCATGCATGCCGATGATGGCCATGGTGTAGGAGGTGTAGCTGTTGTTGCGCCGGATAGGTCGGTCACCCCCCTCGCCCATGCAGTCACCGACCTTGGCCAGGTGGAGCTTGTGCAGTAGGTCCTTGTAGAGGCCGGAGTCCTTGTGGACCGTGTGGTACTGGCTGTAACCATTACTTGGCATCTGTGCTGGCCTGTTGAACTGGACCTGATTAGCATTTGTGGAGCCATTGCTGTGCTGGACTTGCTGGTTGTTGACCTGGACCTGACTATTTGATTGGACCTGTTTGGGAGCTGCAGAAAGTGGCAAAAAAATAAATAAATAAAACTTGTAAGTCTTAAGTTGCATCAGTTTCATGCTTATATATGTAGAAGAGTTACTTAACCATTGGTACATCATTTTAATTACATATAAATGTACAACCAATGTTGTTTCTTGGCACACTTACCACCATTTGCAATGCTGTAGTCTGTGTCATCAGAATCTCCAATGTCAAACGCCACCTTGCGTTCCTTATTGTCAACATCGTCAGAATCTCCAATGTCAAACGCCACCCTACGCTCCTCAGGGGCAGTCTGGGGCTGAGCAGAGGGGCTTTGATTGACAGCTGGGGTGGTAGGCGTGGACGACGTCTCCTTGGCAGTCTGTTTCAGGATTGGACAGTGGGCCTCTCTCAGCTCCCTCTTCTCCATCAGGGGGCTCTCAGAGGGGCTGGAAGACTTGATATCTCCTAGTAGGGGAGGAGTTGGAGTGAGATATTGCTTGGGTCATGTCCAAACATATACAGAGTACAGCAGAGAAATACTAGCTTAGCACATGTGTTTCCTTTCAACCTAAGCTGTAGGGAGTCGTAAGAGTTGCATAACCAGAGTCAAAAAAACCTTTGTCCTATAAATGCAACATTACCTGTGTTCAAAAGCGAGCTCCAGTGTTCACAGGATCAGATAAATGGATTATGACCTTACAGGGAACATATTTACACTACCGCTAGCAGCTTAACTTATGAAAGACGACAAGGCTCAACACAGCCTGTGGCTCACATGACATTTGTTTGTGGTTTTAAAGTGAATCAGATACTTAGAGCCAATATTTTCTATGCGATAATCCTAGGAGGAGTATTCTGACCAGTTGGCCACATTGCATCATCCAAACTGGTCAAAGGCAGAGCTGAAGCACTCAGCCACCCTCAGCCTTCTCCCCACATATGCACAGCAAATGACATGTCAACACCTTAAGTCAACCCATGCTTATTTTAGTCAAGGAGGTAAAGACCAATTAGTGGATCACTATGACCCAATTAGGCTGCCTGTCTACTGGATGCTGCCTGACCTAACTCACAGCAGGTTTATCTGACCAGGCATGATCTAGGTCAATATTCACTAAAATAATATTTTAAAAGTCACCTCTCTGACAATAAACAGGTTTATCAACATTGTTAGAAGTAGGGAAAACTGTAACACCTATTTATTAAGTATTATATATTAAGTTTTGAAGTGTCGATTAAACTAATGGGAAATTCCCTCTGTGCCCTACGTAGTGTTAGATACAGCTAGTCTGTAATCTGTTCTAATAGATTGTTAATGCAACAACAATGAAGGCAAGACTTAACCTGTTATGAGGGACCACTGAATAGAAAAGCACCGCATCATTAATAGAGGGAAGTACAAAACATTCATGAAGGTTAAAATTAATGTTGTTCCCTTCAACACCAAAACCACACTACTGGTGTGTAAATAAGGATGGCTCTTGGATTTTTACTTTAATCCAGGATTATAGGACAAAAACCGGTGACAATATTTTCAGATGATTTTCATTAGAGCGACTCCATTATGGTAAAATATCCCTGAGCTCCATTTGCTGGATTAATGAGCCCTCAGTGTGAATAGGTTGAGGTTACATGTGCAAAGCTAAAAGGAAACCACCATTTCAAATGGTCAGCAGGAACTGGTGACAGGGATTTGAAAACTGAGCCATCACGTTACCAAAAAACATAAATGTGACTTACGTTCAATCTTCTTCTTGAGGCGAGGGCAGACAATAAACCAGACCACAATGGCGGTCAGCAGAGAGAAGCCCAACGAGATGAGCAGGGTGCCCCACCAAGGGATCTTGTCAAATCCCAGCACTGAAGGACCACCAGGTGCCACGGACAGAATCAGACACAAAGGCAAATAGAGAAAGGCAGTTTTAAAAAACAAGGCAGCTGGTGCTACCTTTCTTAGTGGACAACACAGAAAGTTGGCTTAAAACTGAGCAGTTTTATAGCACTATGTAAAAATGCAAGAGAAGGTAGTGTTTATAAGCCAGCATCAGGAGGAACTTCTATTCTTATTTGAAACATGAATGGCACCAATAAATAAAATTAACTAGAGGGAAATGGGAACAACTTAAATCACATCTGACCATGTGTCATCTTTTGGTTCTAGTTGTTAACTTTACAAGCATGCCTGCATTGCCTTGTTGTGCCACCTCCTAGTTAAATATGGACAGCATGTGTACCCCTAGATGTGAAGTTACATAACACCTCAAAGGTGAAAGAGCAAACATGTCACCATGACCCCAAAATGCCCTGCAAACACTGCACATAGACAATGACTTCCTTAAAAGGCGACATTACTTAAGGAGAAAAAGGAAAAGAAAGGGGGGGGGTCATTCACTGGAGCTGTTTGCTGTAGCAATAAGGGCACCCTCTTGCCAAGACTGCAGCAGAGCTGGTGCAGCAGAGGTAGATAAAATGCAGCACATGCTGGCAGAAAGCAACTATTTAAATTTCCCCAGGGAAGCAGTCATCTTTGTCATACAGAGAGGATGCAAGTCAGCGGTGTGGTTAGGAGAAAACAAAAACAAGAGCTGCTGAAAATTCCAAACACCACCACTTCTGACGAGGTGACCTTGGCTGTGCTTAATTAAAAAAACAAAAAAACACTTCCACTAGCTTGGAACTGTTTGGGAAGTTTAAGATAAACAAAAAGGAAATGAGTGCCAAGGCTAAGCGATAAGTGTCTCGGTCGCTGTGTTCATTTGAGGGCAGAGTCCACAGCGCACTCTCTCCACTGAGTCACGCTGCAGCATGAGACTGCAGAGCACCTAACTGATGTTTATTTAGTTACGCAATGGAAGCTCACTCCCCTCAGGACTGGAGAGGCATAAGAGGAAAAACCGGAAGGCCGCACTCTAACAGCTGAGGCCCCCCGTCTTTCACTGGAGTATATCGTCTCACATGTAGCGAGACATCCGGAGACAGGTGTGATTTAGCTAGACATTACTGTACAGTAACACTCCAGGGAATTCAACTAAACAAAAGGACAAAAAACAACTCTGAGAATGACAAAGGGGCCTGACAGCAGTCACATGAATACTCTTTGTCACCGTGGCTGGTTTGTAGGCAACTCCTTACAAAATATAAAAGAGAGGATTTAAAAACTAGCCTAGGTCTAGCGGTCTGATAAACACTCCCACACAAAGGGGTCAGTTTATACCACAGCCATGCAGTGGGATGAATGGGACTGCACAGGAAATTGAATTTAACCACGGCTGCGTTCCACACCCCTCCCTGAAACCTCTGTATCCCGTGGCCTACATTACACAACATGGTTTATGGGTTTTTTTCCACTACTATGTGCATCCCGCCACCAACCTCAATTACAATGGCCTTTAAAGTGGCAGTTTATGACTCACTTGACAAGGAACCTTTGCTTATTTGTCCCACTTTTGTCTACAACCCAGTATAGCACTTACCAAGAGCATTAGGATTAAGTGACAGCTGCATTAAGTATCAGCACTGAAGGGATCTGTAAGCCCAACGTTCACTCCTCACAATGAGTATCTATCCATGACAATAGCAGCCTCTGAAGATTTTGTTTCAGGGCTGTGGCTCAGGTTAAAATAAGTCATGTATACCGAGATATGCGTATCAGTTTTGTTTTGCTCATTGTTTGGTGTCCCCAGAGCAACCAACGCCACCAGGTGTTTGTTTTCAGAGGGTAGCCCAGGCAGAAAATTCGGATCCAGCTAAACGCATTGAAATTCATCAATTGAGGCTGGTGTCAGGGGGTCAAAATGTACTGTCACTATGACACTCAGCACTTTGAAACATACACTGGTGTGCAAAAAAACCTGTTTAAACCTGCATTTCAAACAGACTCTGGGACATTTCTCTGAAGGCCAGATGTAGGGAACAGTTCCTAGTATCTCTGAGATGCCTAAAAGAGTTTTCAGTGATTTTATACAGACTTAGAAAGCCAGAGTCTTCATATTAAGGTGACAAACATTTGTGGAATATTTTACGAGGGTAGGTATTATATCATAATTCTGTTTCTGGGTAGATTTCCATTCTACAATGAATGGGGCTACAGTGGAGTGACAGCAGGGTGATTTATGAAGGTGTGAAGAACCCAAGTCACAGTAAGACTCGTCTGTAAAGGATCGGCAGCTGACCCTTAAATTCTTTGGCTGACTTGAGGTCTCTGGCACTGGTGTATATATTGAGGATAGGAATGTGCTGTGGGATGCCTGGTGTCCAATCGCACCACTATGATAGGATCTAGATATGGGGAACGCTGAGTCCTATCACAGGAAACCAAACATACTGTACTTAGTTGGCTGCAGATACCACTGCTGCATTAGAGTGCATACATCAGCAATAATGAGCTATTGTTGTCCTGGGTGCCACTGTAGTACACTATCTCAAACTGGGCCTGAAATAAACATGGGACGTCTGACTTTGAGGATAAAAACAGAATACTGTTGGATACTGAATTAGCTGTTTATGCTTTGTCTTATTATGGGAAATTGATAATGCAGGAATCGGTAATTATCCCAGTGTTAAACTGGCTCCACTGCAGTCTTGAGGCTTTAACAATGAGCTTGTGTGTGTGTGTGTGTGTGTGGTGACAATTTGCTCTCTTCTACAGTATATATGGATGCTATGAAATTGTAAATCCCCAACTTATATCTACACCCAACTACACAGAAGATGTGGTGGGTTTGTTAAGGTGTCTGAAATGCAATCTCGCACCTTTTTTTGTGAGGTACCCAAGTACAGGTCCTCATGTACAGTGTGTTGAGGTGTAAGGGACTTCACACAACTGTACAGAATGTGCCCGACTAAGCAGGGTTATGGGCTATGCTGGAACTGCAAGTGATCTCCTCTCTGAGCGTGCTGCTGATGTGCATGCACACATCAGCATGCACCAAATCTGGTCAAACTCTGGCCTGTAGCAGCCATTTAATGGCCCAGGCCAGCTAACATCTTGAACTGTTAGGCCCTGTAGAGAGAAGAAAACAAAGGAGCAAAGGTCGCTCATTTAATGAAGAGATTCTGGGAGACGAAAAGCCAACAAGTATTCAGTGCATTACTATACAAATTCTGAACAGCAATACAACTAGGACCATTTCGAACACCCTCTTTACTTCTCTTTTCCTCCAAGTCTGAAGGGCACAGACAGTGACGTCAAGAGTTAAGTGAAATGTTATTTCCATCTCCCTGTTGTGCTCCGCTCTAAAACTTCATTCCAGCTATGACCCACATAGAACCACAAGCAAGAGAGCCCCAAAAAACATGTTAAAATAAACACAGCTTCTGTGAAAAACGGTAAACACAGTCTGGTTCAGTCTGGAATACGTGTGGACATCCGGCTGTCTGAGGGAGCAGTTTATTTTAAGCTGTGGCTGTGGGCAGGCATGCAGAGCAAAATGACTCAAACAATGATACTCACTCGGAGCTCCAGTGAACATGATGGAGAACAGGTTGATTCCCATAGTCATGGCGTAGAAGACAGGCAGGGCCTTCAATCCATTAGGCACAGGGTCTTTCTACAAAACAGAGCACCAAGTCAGAAATACAAATTCTACTGTATGAACCGGACTGCCCCATTTTGCTGCCAGGTTACAGTTGATGACATAACAAGGGCACGGTGGTAATCTGAACCTTGCTCTATGATGCGAATAAGGAACTGCTTCAGAGAACAGTAGCTCTATTCTTGCCATGTAACAAACATTTCCTCAATTTCATTGTGAGCACAGACTAGTACAGTGTTGAAACTGACCTAAACACATCACTCGGAAGGTACTCGTAGCACTCAAACATACATACTATCTACAATCTGATAACAGCCAGCTTACCTTGTGTAAGATGAACATGCGCACAAAGTAGAAAACAATGCCCGACATTATTCCAGACAAAAGGGGACTCAGGAACCAGGAGCCAACTGCAAATTAAAGAAATATGAGCATTGCCATGTAGTGGAAATGTAATATTTGACAATTGTCACAAAAAACCCTGTCCTTCTACTTTTCTCAGAAATGCACTACCGTTTTTTTCCCCCAGGAAATGCAATTACTGTTGGGAAACAATCCTAACATGTCAGGTCATTTTCATGGTTAAGTAGACTGGCTATTTTGGCAACATAGCTACCGGTCCCGTGGACAGGCAAGGTGGATTGTTTTACAATTCATTCAGCCATTAAGTCAATAAAGGTTCTTATTGTGACCTCAATATAACATTTCAGGCCTTTTACATAACTGAATGACGTCAACATTTTATCATCTGCGATTTAGCTTTGTTCTTTTTCTAAAAAGGGCAAACAGTCTGGTTTACATCAGGTTTAGTAGAGGAACATGCCACCATCTAATGCAACAAATGTGAGAAACAACTTGTGAAATTAGTGCTGCTACTGTATATTCCTGTGAAGTACGACTGCCTCATGTTCTCTGACACGTCTCGAGAGCTTATTAAATGTCTCATCTCTCCCACATCTGTCCCCAATACTGTCCATATTTTATATGTTGTGGATTTACCTCTGGTCATTCATAAATTTGGCTAACACTGGCTAATGTATTATGATAATACTACATTACCACCCTGACTTAACATTAATATAGTCTGTGATGCAATTCAACCAAACACTGAGGATATTTATTTCTAGGTCAGCTGATTAGAGTGTCTGACTTACCAATACGGAGGAGTTCAAACCACTTGACTCCCTGCTGGCCTCTGGCAACCAATGAGTAGCCGATAGTAGCACCAACAATGCAGTGTGTGCCAGAGATGGGGAGCTTAAGGAAGGAGGCGGCCAGCTGCCACACAGCAGAACCTAATGAGAATAAATAAATTGATCACATTAGACTAGACATGTTGACCTCATCTCAGATTTTCCACATACCTTTTAAAAACAGCAAAAAGGACATGCATTAATACATTAGACAGCTCCCAGCAGTATAAGGGTCTCCTCTACTGTGGCAGAACACAGTAGAAACTGGTAAAAGTTATTTTTTTTAAAAAACATTTGGAGTTTATGGCCATTTCATATGAATTATTTGTTCTTTTTAATTTCCACAAATAGCTACAGACCTGTTCCCAGATGCTGGTTTGACATGTACATTTTCTAGTTGTATGAACCAGACAGTGCCAAGCCCTCTGTTCACAGGGTTCAATGACCACAGGTCTAATTACATACAAGATAAGCTGCCAATACTCACCAAACATGGCACTGATGGATCCAGCCATCAACACATGCTCAGAGCCATTGTACATGTGCACGTCGATGATACCATTGCGGATGGTTTCGCTCACTTTGGCCCCGAGAAGCACAGAGCCCAGCGTCTCAAACACTGTGGCCAGAATGCATGCCTGTCGCAAGGTGACCACTCCAGAGCCCACAGCTGTGCCGAATGAGTTGGCAACATCATTGGCACCCACAGAGAAGGCTAAGATGAAGGCGATGATGAAGCCGACAATCAGCAGCCACATGTACTCTGTTAAAGCAGTCTGGGTCACCAGCCCTACTGTGCTGGTCAGTATTATTGCAGTTGCAGTTGTTGAAACCATGATTGTAGACTATAGAGGAATTGCTTCACAATCTTAAAGGGAATGAATGCCTGTCAAAATAGCTATTTAATGCTATTGCTAAACAGCAGCTAGTAAAATAAAGAGGTAATTGGTAAAATAAATAAATTAAATTGTCTTCAGGCCAACCTGTTTTAAACAGGATTTCTGAGATTTTACAGTGCAAACTTGTAATGTGTTTAACCTGGCAACGACCAGAAAACAATTAAGGTAAACAGAGGTATAGTGTGGGCTTATTGCTATCCTGTAATTATACTAGATATGTTGCTGTTCCTTTGGTGCTGAGCTATCAAGCAGAGTGAACAGACGGCCATTGTGCAACTGTAACTGCAGATGAGCAGGGGTACATCCTGAAAAGACAAAAGACAGAAAAGACCTGCTTTAAAAACAGTTTCTCCTCCTTCCACCTCCATGTAAAAGCAAACAGACATGACGCTAACAACACGGAAATGCCCGGAGGTCAGGGAGGGTTTCACACGCGGTATATCAGCTACTTTCCGGACTGGATAAGATAAAACAAGGTAAGAAACGTGGAAAAACCAGTAGTAACGGCTTGGACCGGAAGACGGACCTCTAGTAGCCGCCTTTCCTGAGAACCCAATGGGAAGCCATTTTTGGTAAATGTCGCAGAAGGGACCGGAGGTTATATTACACCAACGTCCTCTAATTTCACCGAGACACTCCACTTATTTTATCGGTTATTGTCGTTTTTGTTTGGCATTGCTGACGATTAAGGCCGCTACGAGATAAACTGCGCCTCATCTGTAAGAGACGTTTTTTCCTACGTTCGCACGTGTCGTCACCCATTCATAGAACACAGCCCCTTAGCACGAGCTCCGTCTGTTCATACCGGTTCACGCGACTGTGCAACAGAAACAGCTCGACCGGTCTGGACTTGACGTTAAGTCCTTAATTTGACGTTATAGCCGCCATAATACCCACTGTGCCCGTCAACCACACTGTCAATTATGTTTGACGTGGTTTTCCGTAGGAGGAGACGCAACCGGATGTAACTCAATTTAGGAACACAAACGGTCAGACTCCGGTCGACCGGTGGGGCAGTCACCGCCGTGTGTGTGCTGAACAGATGGTTAATATTGCTAACGTTAGCTTTACATAAATACGTGAAAAACTGTCTTTATTACGTCGTTCGAGCCAAGCGTCACACAAACCTAACGTCACGACAACTCACGATCGACCACCACAAGCTATCTTTGATCAAACAAGATGTTTAACCTAAAATAAGCTTCCGTCTTCGCTTATATTACCTAGCAAACACATCCCTCATTAGCGTTAGTGTTGAATACGCAGCACAATGGTTTATTACTTCGGCTAACGTTAGCATTAGCTTTACGTTGACATCAAATGGTGATGTTAATCTTAGTTACAGTGTTCAGAGAATAAACCACGGGAGGCTCTTTATTATGATAGAGAGTTTGAATGATAAAACTTACCACACGTTGCAGTTTTCAGTACTGTGAAGAATAGTGCTTGCTAGCCAGTAAGCTAATTAGCGCGCGCACAACGTTACGATAGCGCGCGCGGGATACAGAAAAATTCAACCGATTATGAAATATATCCCGCACAAAAAGCTGCCTCGCGTTAAAAATAAAGTGACAACGTCAAAAAGCTTTTTATGAATATCTGATTCGATGTGAAATAAATCCGTCCTTTCAAATCCAGGACCGTCTCAGTTTGAATGAGAGCTTCGCAGCCGCATGTGTAGAACTTGCGCGTGCCGGTGAGCGGAACAGGGTTCTTTTATTGGATACACCCTCCAGGAAGCACCGCCCAGTGATCATGTGCTCAGTAGATGCAGCTCTCGTTAGAAGATCCACAGCGAAGCCTTGTTACACAACATTACTTTCCTCCATATTCCTTCACGTATAGTTAGTCACATATACTACAGAAAAATCTGCCTTAGATCCACGGGGGATGAGGCACAAGGGACATGTCCCCTGCACTTTTTATAGTCCGAAAACTAACATTAGGCTATATTAAATAAAACAGGAGAAACATACTATCATACATGAGCTTAAAGTAAAAGTAACTTTCTTTTATTAATGTGTCTGTGTGAAATTTCTGCTTATGACAACTTTGTATTTTAAAGCCTCTTGGCTCTAGTTTTATAATATATACATATTTTTGATATTCATGTTGCTTTGAGGTGTAGGGCAGATATCAGCGCACTATTAGTGCAAATTTGAACTAAATCCAAATAGGTGAAACATTACAAAATACC
>NTHP01000376.1:553098-576843 GCA_003416845.1 Oplegnathus fasciatus | reverse complement strand
TCAATGTACTTGTATGTACAATGTACACAGGAATACACGTAACAGATAAGAACAAGGACAACAAAGCTGAACAAATAAAGGTAAAGACAGGACTATTATGTACACAAGTATGTGGGAAAAATTATATATATATATATATATATATATATATATATATATATATATATATATATAAGTGAAGCGTTTCTGCTACACAGAACATTTTACTGCTAAAATTTTTACTTAATTAACATTTTGAATACAGGACTTTTACTTGTAATGGAGTATTTTAACACTGTGGTATTGCGACTTTCACTTAAGTAAAGGGTCTGAATACTTCTTTCATCACTGCCTGTGTAGCCTAATCTATCTATCTATCTATCTATCTATAAATAACAGATGATAATAATTCAAATAGGCACAATAACAGACAAAAACCATAATTACCCCTAGTAACCACTGCCCTCCTGACTAAAGGAAATACTGTCAAAACAGTGCAGGAAAACACCCGGTGGTGGTGATGTTGACTGCATTACAGAAGACTTGTTATTCATTCAAGTGCATCCGACCGGAAATGATAACAACATTCACCCTCTAACAAAAGTCGTTTTCTTTGGTGATTGTTCTTTTTTATTATGTCCAAGAGAGACGTGATGTGCTGAATGGAGGACCTGCTCAATAAGCGCAGCAAATTACGTTTGGCTGATTAACAGTTTAGTGCTTTGTATTTGCATCACAGCAACGAGAAAAACAGTGAGAATCCACTAAACACACCACAGCAGGTTATTTAGGTACATGCTGTTAAAAACAGCACATATAATTATTATTTTCATCACGAGCTCACTCCCTCCATTGTCTCTTCCTCCTTGACGTCACTTCTTTTGAGGATCATGGAAAATTTCCTCGTCCCTTATCTATTGGGCAATGTTTAGGGTCGTCCGTGATCTCTTGTAATTACGATTCTTGTCGTAGCACCTGAAGGCAGCACAAAGAAAGGGGTGGCGATCACATCTGTTTCAAAACCACTCAGTCGGGGGAGTTTTACACTCGAAATTTCCAGAAGTCCGTACGCAACTTAAAAAAATATAACTTTTGATAATTTCTGTCTTCTTCAGCTCCCTCCTCGGCCAAACTCAGTAGTTACTCACACTTCTAATAAGCCTCCTTGTTTACTCCCTTGTCCGTAACCAGAGGCCAGTTACAGAAAAGTGTCTTCATAAATGATAAGATAACGGGGCTGTCAATGTCAGAAAAGAACTCTGTTTACTGATGTTTTTTTCTAGATTTCACCTAGTCATGCACAGGCTGTAGCATAGACCTAATTGAAATGTGCTCGAAACTACAGATAGGCTATGGCTGCTTCATTGTCAATGGTCAAATGTCTCACAGACAGAACACCTGATGGGATAGAACCATTTTGCTTAATACAATATAGCCTACATGCTGTATGCAAATAGTATAACTATAACTCCCTGGAGCAGTGAGAAAACTAATGTTTGTTTTAAGAATTAGGTAAATTGAGTCAGAGGCACATGCTGTGTCTGGGGAGGTTCTTTAAAAACATGTTGCCTCATGGTCTTATGACACTTCACAGCTTCCATGAGCAAGACACACACGACTTCCAACAAAATGTCAATGTAATATGTGATGTAATAACTACAGTGCTGCAGTCAACAATAAAGGTATAGATTGTGTTAATATTTAAGTGATTCCATTACCTTTGGCCTATTTTGTTTTAAAGGTTTTTGACATTAATGAGATAACTGAATGAATGATTGAATGAGAGCTTTGGACAAAGGGAAATGCAATACATTTTAGAGCAGAGGTTTTCAAAGTGGGGGGCTCCAAACAGTTTCAGGGGAGGCTCAGTGAATAGAAGTGGAAAAAATATTACATTAGTTATCAAAAGGAAATCTCATAGAATAGCCTAAATGTGTTTTTCCCACTTTCCCAGAGTCAGAAACTAATGAATACCTTAAGACAGACCTTTTTTTTAAATGTATTTGGTGTAGTCTGAAGTTATGTCGAACAGCAGTGTTAGGCTATCTTGGCCCAGTTTTTGAGTGTCTGTGGGATCAAATAACATAGTCACGATAATAGGCAAACTAAGCAAGTAGACTAATGTTGCTTCCATTTATTTTTTGGGAGCCTGATGATATGATAATGAGCCTTTTCGATGTTAAGTGCAGCACATACGTTGCCTTTATTGATTAAACCCATTGAGCCAAATTCTCTTGAGCTTGATTTGTGTTTTTTTTTTTTTTAAACTTGAACAAAGAACTCAGCTTGTATCACATGCAGGACTCTAGACTGATCTATGAGTACATTTCTTGTTCTCTGCATGATCAAACAGCGCCACCTGGCGTGTATTACTCTAATAACATTTTGATAATTAAGATTTCTTTCTCTGCCTTTATCTGTTTGTATTACAAGGCTACGGAGTAACAATTAACCACGGGGTGAGAACAAATACAAAGCAATTCATAAAGAACTATTTGCCACAAGTTTGGGTCAAATGTTTTTTTTTAAACTGTATCAAGGTCACTGCAAGAACAAAGTATTGATTTTACTCAACAGCACACATATACATATTTCCAGGCAGTTAAATAGGTTTGTTTTATAACAAAAAATGTAACTGCTGTCTTTTTTGTGAAATTATGCAAAGTGTGATAAATCTTTTCAGCTCAAATACACGTGAGAAGTCATTACTTAATACCGATGACTTTGGCTTTGAACTGCACCGCTGGGGGGCGACTCTGACTTCCTCTCCCCAGTATGCGTTCAGCATTCCGTAGACGCTGATCCTGGACCAGATTTGAAGCTTCTCCTCCTCCAGCTTGCCTGAGCAGCTGGGACGCAAAATCTGATCCCAGTCCAGCGAAGAAACTGGAGCTTTGGTGGAGGCTAGACTGGCGCACATGCTGGTGCCCCAACAGCTAAATTTAAGACAGACACCTGCTAGGACCAATCAGATTTACTCTAGAATATCAACCGTCCAATGAACGCCCGCTTTACAATGTGTAAGGCGGGGTTTCCGAGTGGGTGTGTGAGAGACAGCAGGAAGAGGAGGTCAAATGATCTGCAGGAGTTTGAGAAACGTGAGGCTACCTTCAGGAAGGATACACAGGTAGACAATTGTGTTGGAGTTAAAGTAGACGATATAATTTACAGCGCAGTTATATGTCTAAAATAAGTGTGGGCGGTGTTGGTGTAGCTTGTCCGTGTCGCCCTAGCAAACAGTTAGTAACGGCAGATGACGTTAGCTAATGCTAACGTTCCATGTCGCGTGCTCGTACACAGCCTGGTAACCAGCGTTAACGTGACAACCAGAGTAAAATTATGACTTTTGCTCGACAAAAGTCCGCATTAACTCCAGTTTAAAGGTAATACATGGTGCATCTCCGCAGATCATTCGGTTTGGCTGTGAAATTCCGTTAGCTAGCTGCTGAACTTTTATTTATTTTGTCTTTGGGAACTTGTCACGGTCACCGCTGACATGTTTCACTCAGTTCCCCGTCGTCCGATCTGCGAGATCGGTGTAAACACAATGAGGCTTCAAAGCAGCAGGTCTTTCAGGCGGGCTGTCGAGGAGGGCAAAGGGAAGCTCGAGAGGGTCCCGTGGCTGGGCAGGGGCATGGGCCTGCTGTTGTCCTGGCTCCAGAGGGCAAGTGTCGGTGCCAGTGAGGCCGCGGGGTCTGGCCAAAAGAGGAAGGGCTTGCTCTCCATATTCGCGGACCACTGCAGCTTTGTGACCGGACAGAGGCTCCGGCGTGCCTGCCAGATCGGCGAACTTTACTCCAACCTGTACTCGGAGCGGACCAGGTGGACCCTGGTCGGGAACATATGGCGCAGATTTCAGAGCAAGCACGCCCCTACTGGGAGACTGGTCGCGGCCCTGGTCGGCGTCTTCATGTGGGAGAATGAGAAGATTCAAGATGAGGAAATTCGCAGGTTTGAAATGTTTCTTTACTTGCGCACATGGATGACAAAATTACAGGAAACACCTGAATAAATGAGTGGAGACACATAACAGATCCAGATGCTTCCATACAGGGCACAAGGGGGTCGCTGAATGGTTGGATGAGTATGAAATTGATGTGAATTGTATACCATGGTGTTCATATTTACCAGGTCTCAACCCAGTCAAACCCCTACAGGAGATTCTGGGCCAAAATGTTAGACAGCCCTCTCGCCACCACCATGAGAACATCAAATGAGGGCACCTTAGTAAAACACATAGTTTTTCCTTTAGCTTGTCACCCATTTGTATGTGCAATGCAGCATTTCGTATCGACTGTTCTATAATGTCAACCATGCAGTTAACTGAACTACCTGTCCTGTTATTTCCATCCCTTTCTGAAGGTGTGGACTTGAGCTGCAAGCGCTGGAGGCAGCCAAATGTCTAAGCACAGCTTTGGGGACAGTGGCCGGACGGCTGGAACCTGGCTGGGAAGTTGTGATGGAGAAGAAGGACTTCAAAGTGTGGAAGCGCCCTATACCCAACAGTCACCTCTATGAATACAGAGGTCAGTTACTCTTTTTGCTTAGTTTTTCCTGGTGCTTTGGTTGTGATGATAGTGGTATGATTTGTCAGTATCATTTTATTTATGTTTTACTTGCAGTGTTGGGCTCCTACAACGATGTCACGCCAAGGCAATTCTTCAATGTACAGGTACAGACTTTTCAAAGCTCCTAATATGCTACTAGGAATATGTTTGTCTCAATTAATGAAGAAATTAGTTGAAATGATAACTTACTCTACTGAAATACTGGAGTGCAATAAGAAAACATCAGGTGGGAGGAGAGAGCAGCACTCTGAATTCCTTATCAGGGCTTTGGGTGTGCAGCAATCTCCTCTTATGAACCAGGGGAAGTAGAATTACAATTTTGCAAGTGGATCCAACTGCTAATTGTAGTAATTTGGTTGAAGATTTAATATTCATAGCAGTGGGACTTTCACATGTGTTTATGTTTTTTTTCATGGATTGTGCTGATGGTGTTTTTATGGCAGCTTGTTTTGCATTTCCATTACCCAGCTGCTCTTGCACAACCAGCATGTTTGTACTGCATGTGTGCAGCACAAAAGCAACTGTAACACTCAGCCCATGTGCTATATTAAGCACCTTACCCTTGACTTATGCTTTCCCCTTTCCCCCAGTTGGACACAGAGTACAGGAAGAAGTGGGATTCTCTGGTTATCAAGCTTGAAGTGGTGGACAGAGACGTCAATACAGGCTCTGAAGTTGTTCACTGGGCTACACACTTTCCTGTGAGTTTCTGTTGATTGCTGTTATGTCTAAAGGGAGGAGGCAATGTGTTTACATAGGGCATTTTCCCTTTCTTTTTTTGTGTAAGCAAAGTATGATTGACCTTGGCTTATCATTTGGTCAACAGCAACTACTAACAAAGTTGCAGTTGCATTTTTTATTCTAGACTGTCAGCTGTTACTTAATCTTGTTTAATCTCTCCTCACAGTACCCCATGTACTCGAGGGACTATGTGTATGTGCGCCGCTATGATGTTGATGTAGACAACAACCTGATGATCCTGGTATCCAGGTGGGACTTAAAAAATATTCTGTTTCTGAAGCCAAATATGGTTTAGTTTTTGATACATGACTAAATGATAACTTGTCTGAGTCTCTTCATCTTGTGTATTTGTAACTCTGTTGTACAGAGCTGTGCAGCATCCCAGAGTCCCAGAGACTCAGGAATTTGTAAGAGTCCATTCATACCAGTCAAAGATGGTCATCCGTCCTCACAAGTCCTTTGATGAGGTTTGTGATTGTTTTGCTACATGAATTAATTTGACTTTCATCCAGGGTTCTGTAGCCACTGAGTTTGACTTGTGTGTTTTTCTTCACAGAATGGATTCGATTACCTGCTGACCTACAGTGACAACCCTCAGACTGTCTTTCCCCGTTACTGTGTGAGCTGGATGGTGTCAAGTGGTGAGCTCTTTTCACTGGTTGAAACTGGTTAGGGCCACGTAGATATTATTATTATTTTCATAATCATATTTCATTTTTTTGTCCAACCAATAGTCCAAAACCCAAAGATATTCAATTTACAATGACATTAAGCAGCAAAGCCTGAGAAGCTGGAACCGGCAAGTGTTTAGCATTTTGGCCTGCTGTTACATTCAGATTTATGTGCATTTTTATACTTTGAATGTATTTTTCGCCACATACATTTCATATTTCCCCACTGAGTATGCGTATTCTACCCTGATAATGAGGTGGTTCTCCCTTTGCACCTGGCAGGTATGCCTGATTTTCTGGAGAAGCTGCATACTGCTGCTTTAAGAGCCAAGAACTTGGAAGTGGGGATCCACGACTACGCAGGTGTCATTAAATCCGGCGACACCAACCGCCAGCCAAGCCAGGATCGCCTCAGCGGAGAAAATCCCCACACAGGTGGTCCTGGACAGATCTACGCTTGAGATGGAAATTTTATAACCAGGGGTTATGTTGGTGTGTTGTCACTTACACTTGAACCCGAATCAAACCCTCCAACCCCAACTTTTTGGGTACATTGCGTGAACTGCAAATGGAAGTTGCAACCTACTTTAAAGACAAATAGACAGTACCTCCATCCATACACATGGTTATATTGGTTGTAGATGAGATGTCACAAGAACAATGGACCGTACTGGTGACAGCATTACTGTACTTTGGAGTAAATATTGCCATGGAAATGTTCATCTAGACTGCTGGCATTGGCAGTGTTTTTGCTTAGCCAGGCAATGCCACGTGGCATTTCTTGCCTCTTTTGGTAATGATGTACGTCTTAGAACGTTGGTAAGATCGAGCCAAAATTCCTAATTGTAGAGATGCTTTTGCCAAAGCACTGTTTCTCCCATTTTAACCTTCTATGTCTTGTCTTCCATTGTTCGACAAGGCTTGACTTTAAAGGCTGTTCAGACCGTCAGCAGCCACATCACTGTATTAGTGTCTGTGGTGTGATTTCAGCGAGATGTTGTGGAAATGGTTGTGCAGTACTGGACATAGAACGGTTAACTATGACTGGCTTCTGGTTGACATTATTACTAAAACATAAAACTATGGCCTAAATTTCTGCACTGACAGATGCAGAGTTGAGGCCTCTGGGGAACACTTTCTAACATGTTTCTTCATGTCATGGATTTAACGCAGCGGGTTTCCTGTTTGCTTGCAGCATGAGTGAGTGATCTTCACGTGACTGGACGGGATGGATTGAAAACACTTAAACAAAAATGATGCCATTATAGGAAAATTTGTTGAAAATGAAAACTCCGGGGCTTCTTTTTGTGTTTTGGGGGACGG
This sequence comes from Oplegnathus fasciatus, assembly GCA_003416845.1. NCBI lineage: Eukaryota > Metazoa > Chordata > Actinopteri > Centrarchiformes > Oplegnathidae > Oplegnathus > Oplegnathus fasciatus. The sequence goes on along the minus strand of NTHP01000376.1, from coordinate 569,561 downwards.
CATTGTTTCGGTGTCGGCACAGTTGAGGGTTCACGCTGTCCAGCTCACAGTGTTTGTTCAAAACTGCCAGCGTTGACAAAACAGCCTTCTGAAGATAAACCAGTCCTTCAGCATTAGGGGCATAGTGTCTTATAACAACCACATAAATCCTCAGATACGATGGTACTGATGCACTTCAGTTTAGTTTTACTGGCAAGGTAACCCTGCAGAGACACATTTTAATAAACGAATGCCCTTTTTAGAGAAACATAGAGTACTTGTGCCACATTACAATCAATTTACATTTCATATAAGTTAAAAAAAAAAATCACGTTGTCCCATTTCAGCTCAGAAATTTTGTTATCATGGTGTTCACAACAGTTGTAGCAGACATCACTACAGTTTGCGCTATTGGAGTTATGGGTGTTTGTGTTTTCTGTGTTACTGTAGATCTTGTACATTCATAAAACCATTGCCTGACTACTGGAAATCCCTTTTCTTATTGGTACAACAAGCTCTGTGCATATTTCTCCTTCATTGTGATTCTTCAGTTTTTGTTATTAATGTGGGTCCTACTGAAACTCCATAGACTTCATCCCTCCAAATCACCATTTGTTGCTTTTGTAATTAACTGTTTGCAGGGGGTGTTATGAATGTACAAAGAGCACCACGTGCTGTGGAATAAAACACCGCCTAATAAAGTACACTGTTTACAGCCTGACAATTGGCGCAAATGTCTTGAAATCCATATGTTTAAAAACATCTCATCTTGTACTAAAATTTTATGTTATATTTGTTGTAGGTGGTACATCAAGAGTGAATGAGCTGCAGTAACTCAAGATGAAGCAGTACAGTGGGAACCACATTTGTGAAGGTTCTCCCACATGTAGGAATTTCGAGTATTAATATATCCCCACTGTGTCAAAATTATGTATAGTTCTATTCTGTAGTGAAGTATTTCCTGCTGTTTAATTCAAAAAAATGGCGATGTGAGATACACTAGAGATGTTGAAAGTGTGAGGGTGGAAATGAAATGCTTGTTTCTGATATTTATCTTGTGTGGTCAAACAAGACTGAGATTAGAATAACCCAATTAAATATGAAGCATTGTTTGCCAATGTTCAGCTTGCGAATGTAACATTTTAATGCTCCGTTATTTGAAGACACCTGCGTGCCACCTGCAGTAGTCTAAAAGAGTTGTGACATACAGTACTGTTTTTGTTTTTCCTTTCTCAATGCAGTATAACACTTGTTGTGATTAGCTACCACATGTGAATTACTTTAGGAACAGAAAACATATTGTGTGGATATGAGCTGTGCACTTGTTGGCCTGTGATTTCAAGAATTGTTGAAATGGAAGAGCGACTAATCGGATCAAATAAACAGATCTTCACGTGTTATCTCACTGTGTTCAGCTGTTGATTGCAGAGTAGTCCTGGTTTTGACCTTGTCTTGATTGACAAAAGGGTGATTAGCATTGTTTTTGTGTAAAGCAGCCACTGTCAGCCAGTCTAATGGGATAATCTGTAAACCCTGTATTCCCTGTCTGGGCATAAGGTCAGTGACGGACAGAGAGGCTCCACAGTTTACTGAAAGCACTGTCTGCTCAACTGATCAGCTTGAAACAAGACTACGCTCACTGAAAAAAAACTGGCTGTGTCCAGACTGCATATTTCTTTACAGTATGTACTACATGCTAATAGTCATAATATGCTGTTTTACCACTTAGTATACACAAATGTCAACATACTTTACCTTTGTATACTAAGGAAATGATACAATATACGTGATGTCAGTTGTCAACTTTGGAAAGCTCTTGCCGTTAAAGTTATCTCAATGTTTTTCAGATTTATTTTTTGTTTTCCAAGATTTTTTGGAGTTGTTTCACCACCACCCACAATTTACTTAAAGCTGTGAGTAGCTCCACCATTTCCTTTGTGCATTGCGTTGGGGGAGAGTCATGTCCACCAAAAGCACGCTCAAAAATCAATCAATCACACTACATACTCAAAACCTGCTTAGAATCAGTATGTAGTCTGGATTTGGGACATACTGTGAGTTTTAGCTTTAACTGTTTGCATTGGAATAACATTATATTTTAATGATACTGAGTTGTCTATACAGAAATTGTTGTTTTGAGAGGTTTACTGAATACAATACCTTGAAAGGTGTCGCTGTGCTCACCTGACAGAAACACGTGCAATGTTGTCTGGACCTCTAATTCTGGTTGCTGTGGTCTTATTTTACGATGCCTCGCAGTCTCACAAGAGAATGTCCTATAGGCTCTTTCATGGAGGACGTGTTGACATGTGAAAATGTAAAAATATTGACGGCTGAATACCATTTAGCTACTTCAGTTCAGGGTCCTGGTGTTGTGCATGCAGGGTCACTGCCACAATGTCATCGTTTACTGGGACACTTGGATAGGACGGAGCATTAATATCATTAGTAACACCTGTGCTTTTCCTACTATGACAACTCAAATGTCTGCTGTGGAGAAGGTTATTGATATCAAAGTGCATTTGATATATTGTATTTGAAATAATAAATATAACTGCATTCAAGCCGGCAGCTACAATTGAGGAATTACATCACCTCATCTGCGGTGAGAGTGCAATCCCATAAAATAAAGGTATAACCAACATATTTATCATTTTAACTCTGGCATACTAGTATTAAAGCATAGTATTAAAACTCCCAAACAAGGGAGAGTGTATTTTTCTGGGAATATGTTGGATGTGGCAAATATGAAGAGAGATTTCTCCAGGATAGAGTGCATTTACTCAGTACAACATACAACAAGACAAGGCTCTTGGTGTACCTCATCGCTGTAATGGTCATTCTGACAGTGATTTAAACCCAGAATAGTTTATAGTGTACATTATCATTATCATCCAATGCCTGCAGGACATGAAGTGTTAGTAAAGACTGAAATAAGAGTCATAAAGAAAGGAGGAGTCTGGTTTAATCATTTAAAATTTATTGGTTAAATGCACTAGTTGTGATTTGACGTATGGGACAACATAGACTGGAACATAAGTAGCTGAGGAGTGTATAGAAACAAAATTGATATAATTTTATTATCATTTGAAGAACATAAACATGGGCTTGTATGTCTCAGGGTTTGATTTACAGATCAGTGATGTGTCCGTGGTCTTAGTCTCAGAGTGCACATTGTTTTAATATATGACCTCCACTGTCTGAAATTATCAGCCATAGTTAAAAGCCACTGAGCACTTACAGTAATTGATCGTTTCCACAAATCTGCCATATTGACACCAACCAGCCTGTAGAAAATTACTGTTTTATCTCTATGAATGCTATAAAACCCTTTGAGCCCCACTCTCTCTTTTTTGTACCCATTTTTGCCCTTCATTCAACATTAAAAAAATATGTTGCTGCCAATGAAACACACAGGATGTTTATACGATATTTATTTGTCATTGTCCTACATCTTAGAGTACATCACGAGATAGAACAACATGAAGAAGAATAAAAACAAAATGAGAAGCTGATTATTTATTACCTTGTGGTTATTTGTCCTTTTACCCTAGAGTCTTAATTTCCTCCAAATATTTAAGTTTTATTTCCCTATGTTAGTGTTCATTTCATTTCTGTTTCTACATTTTAAAAAATGCACAAGTACATTACAGAAAAATACAGTACAGTACATTACTGACTTGAAAATGAAAATCTGAGTTTTTTTTAAATTGCTTAGGAGTTCACAACAGAAGGCAGATAGTGCTCACAAGCCTCCAAGGTGCTTGGCACAACCATGGACAGAAGATGCACTGCATGGTTAGATCAAGCACAATGGGGTCCTGGGCAAAGACAAAAATCCCAACGCAGATCACAGGGGATCCAGCTCAACAGAAGGCGTCCGCGGGACTCGAAAGCTTTGTCGCTTAAATGTAAATGGAAGTAAAGGGAAATCAGTAAAACAGAATATATCTTTTTCCCTGTGGCTACGTATCAGAACTCAAAAAGAAACACAACATCGTCAAAGTATTTTCTTGCAGTCGAAGGACAATCCCGTGGCTTGATTTGTATCTGCAGTCCAAGAGTTGAAAAAGTCCAAAGGTGTGAGGGAGGGGATCCAAGCTCGTGGATAGATTGTTCAAAAAGACAAAAAAAACACTGCACCGTTGGTTTACATAATGATTAGAAAAGAACTGTAACGCAGTTAAGAACATCTGCAGAATAAAAAAAAAAACGATTAGTCATAGGTCACACTCACTGCGGAAAAAAAGGGCTACACCCTTCCTGCGTACAAACTGCGTCAAACCCCACCCTCCCGTCCTTCGTGCCCGACTCTACCAGACACGACTGAAAAAAATTATAAAAATTCTGTCACTATTTTATGATACAAACATTCAAATATGAAACATTTTCAAGAAAAGATTTACAGCAGGCCTGAGGAATGGTGGCTTAATCAAGTTAATTCTCCATCAGTCTGTTGGGTGTTCTTCAACTGATCAATGGAAACAGAGTTTGGGTAATTCGTCAGTGATCTTGTTAAGAACCGCAGCATCTGATAGAGTCCACTCTCTAAAATTTTACAAGTGATGGACTGAAAAATAAGTCTTGGTGGATAGGGACACCAATGGACTCCAGAATGATACTTATAGCTACATTGCTGTTGTCCATCTGAGGACATTTACCGTCTTCTCAGAGTAAAGACACAACTCGTCCTGACAGTTCAGTCCTAACTATGTTAACGGTCACTGAGTGCAATGTCAAGAGTCATGATACCATCAAGCTAAGAGAGCTTTTTCTCCAAAAGCTTTGACAATCTTGTTACCTTCTCTTTCAGCTCCCCTGGGACATCTTACTAAAATGAGAAGGCATGGTGCGATAATCAACTTAGAGCTCTGGCAACTGAACCACTTTGTGTGATGAAATTACACCACAATGCATATTAACGCACCCAAGAGAAACCCTGCATTTGTTGTGACCAAAAGGCACGAAAATGGGAGCGCTTTGGGTGAACATGGTGGGCGGTGGCGGTGAAACAGACCTCTGTTTTTCGGAACAATGAGGATGTTTCAAAGGGATGCAGCGTGGCTGATGGGATGGTGTGATGGTTTTTATGCATGGATGATTGTGATACATAATTATGCATCCTTACCTTGTTTCTTTCTTTCTTCACGAATTGACATGGATCACCACAATCAGGATCTTTCAGGAGTTGCAGTTCAAACTCAAAATGCATCTCAAAATCTAATTCTAAATTTGACTAAAGAATGTTTAAATGTTCTTAATCATTTATAACTAAAAGTATCTGATTTAAAGCAAAAATGATTTTTTTCCCCATCAAATCTCTTCTCTTCTTCAGACTAATGGTCAAAGTGACCAACCCAACAAACTATCAGTACAACACTACAAATATGAGACTTAGTCACAACTTACTCTGCATTTTACTGACAACCTCCAGCTGCTGTCTTTGGAAAGTCACTTCTACATATCTGGTCTTCCCAAGAAACCCACCTTTCCATCCGCTGGCCCCAAAGTCGGTGTTGATGAAGGCGGTTGGGCGCTCTGAGCTGTCTTGGGGTCTTTCAGCTTGCTCTACTGGAGGCAGACTGTCCTGACTGCGTCCTCAGCACCCTTCAAGTCCCCATCTCCTGCCCCTCCTTCAAGCTAGGAGGGGTTGGTGATGTTCTCTTGGGATAGGTGCACTGGCAAGGAGGACTTGGTCGGGCTGGGATTGGACGTAGGTTGGGGAGTTTGGGGGGGCCGCTGGTTCCGCATTTCATAAATATTAATACAGAGTCCTCCCTCTCCAAATGGGTAGATTCTTTAATTTTGTTAGAGGGGGAAGTGCTTTATTCACTTAATGGCTTTTATTAGTGCCCGGTCTTCAACTCTTTCATTAGCTAAAGTGCTGCTATAATTTACAGGGTAAAAGGGGGTGGGGAAGAGGTGGTGTCTGAGGAGGGTCGGTCCTGCTGCTGCGGGACAGGCAGGCAATACCCTCGACCACTGCAGCTTTTCCTAAAAAGTGGCTTTTCTTTCAGTAAGAACTGAAGTCTATAACATCAAATACACTCGATAGCATCCTCACTGACCATTATAGTGTTGTAGTGAGTGTTGTGAACATGTCGTCTCCCTTGCACATTGGCTTTTTATATATCCGTTACCTTGAATACTGTTGCACATCTAAATCCTTGTTAAACATCCAAGACTAACATTGTTCAGAAGACAGTGTCACCAGTAAATAATGGACAATACTGATAGCACTTCTGACAATTAAATGGCTTCTTATATATGAGCGGAAAAAGATTATTTTTGTGGTTTTACAAAGCAGTTTTTCTCCGTGACCACAGAGAGTGGATTTATTTCACTGGAGATGAAATACTGAGATAATTTTCTTTGCTATTGCATATTGTATGATTTCATATTCTTTCTGGTAAATGCAGAAAGCAAAATTGTTAACATAGCTGTTTGGTATGCTGGATCATTTGTATGCACATCTGACATGCCTACCTTTTCCTGTTTGATACATTTTATGTATAATATTACATTAAATGTAAGGGTCAGTTTATTTAACCAGACAAAGCTCAAATTATAATGGCCAGTACCACATCTGTGCAGCATTTTAAATGCGCTAAGAAACAAGCTCATGTTCCTTTGTGAAAGCTAAGCTGAATTTTATGTAGCTTTATTGTAGGAAGTGTAGAGTCTTTATTCTTCAAACCTCCAGTCTGACTCTATCATACCATAGTCTATATACTTGTGTATGCACTGGCGCCATCCGCTGCAGTCACTGGCTAGTATCAGGTGCTTAGACACAAAATGGCCGCTACACTTCATACAGGTTGCAACATATCGACATTGGATAATGCAAGCGCTCTGATGAAATGCGCTTTATTTTGCTCTGTGGAGTCTTGTTAGTTGTGAACAGCTGGCGTATGATGTCCCCAGACTGCGTCTGAGTGAATGAACTGATTAACCTGAGTGGCTGTCCCTACCAGAGAGAGGGGGTGGGCCACCAGCCTGAATAACTGCCTTCATCATCAATGTCACATAAATCACTTAGCTGGACAGGGCTTTCAAATGAGACTTTTTTTCTCCCCCCCTCTGAGCCAGACTGAAATGGTCATGGTAACGTTGCTGCTTAGTGCTGGTGTGTTTCTGAGGGAGACCAGGCAACTGTGATGGAGCACGGGATTCAATGATGCAACATTTCTGCGACGCTTTTTTGTGGCAGACCACATGTAGCACATTAAATCATCTTGATTTAAACGGAGAAAAAAAACTGTGCCTTTCTACACTTGATACATACATGCTAACATTCATGTGGAAGGATGTAATAAATATGTTAAAGCTGGATAAAAAGAAAAATGTTGCACAAGAATGAAAACCGCAAGATTCCTTAAGATTTTTTATTGTACAGTTTTTTCAGATTTTAATGCAAGCCTTAACCAATATTCAATATGAACTATTCATGGTGTTAAGTACTGTAGGTTCTTTTAAATGTGACACTTATGTTCATGTCATTTTGTTTTTAAATTACAGCAAAAAACTGGGAACCATATGACACAGATGCTCATGTGGATGTTTGGTGATTTACTGAGCAACTGTACAGAACACTTTGTGATACACGGGCCATGCAGCGAAGACTCCTTTTACTTTTTCACCAGCTGGATGACGTCTTCGTCCTCCATCACGTGGTCCTTGCCCACCTTTTGAGGGTTGTGTTTCACAGATGCTCCCCACACAAGTGCACTGAAAGAGGAAGAGTTAAAAAATTACTAAAAAAAAACAGGAAGCACGTTTCATTTTATACCATCTTACAGAAAAAAAGGATGAGAGAACTCATCATGCGGTAATCCACACTTTAATTACACCAGAAAATGATTTATACTGACACTGTTAGTCTTTCTTTGCTAAAGCAACAATGTTTCTGCACTATACAGTAATCTGCAGGGTACAATGACACCCTTTAGTCACAAAGGCTTTCTAATCGCGTGTGTCACCGTTTGACCCATTCATTCCCCAGAGGATGGGTAATGCTCAGCAGCATTAACATATCGACTGATTGACGATCTTAGCTCTCCCATTTGGAGATGGTGGTGCAACACATCATCTCAGATCCTAATCCAGACTCTCAAAATAATGCTTATCTGGTGTACAGAGGGCAATGGATGCGATCAAAGCGACTGTGTTGTTTTAAACCATTTGATGACCACTTGTCATTCTGGCGTAAGGTAACTATCGATGCCTTTTAGTAAGAAATCTCGTCATCCTTGAAGAAACTGGTAATAAATTAACTGTCTGGAATAAGCAGATAAATAATATTGTTACAGATCTGCTTTCTATTTCCAATATTCTGTCTAAATAAACTACAAATGAGATTACAGTCTAGATATATGGAGATGGAGAAAAAATCCCCAATTCTGTAGGCAGTAGTGTTCAAGGTACACACATGATCAAATCTATGCGCTAAGAGACAAAATTCCTATTAAAAAGTGAAAGATTTAACCCAAGTCTACAGTACTCACTACTTCAATTCTTTGATGAGGTTTTTATGAATCTTTAAGCAGAAATCCTCGACTGAAGTCCGTCCGTCAGGGAGCACAACAGGAGACGTGTAATCCGGAAGCTGGCCTTTGGGTTTGGTGTAGCTGCAAATGAACACATGATCTCAGTCAAATTCTCCAGTCTGAACCGACAAAAATTAAAATTTCACACAGACTCCTTGTTCTGCACCATTTCACTGTCTTTCTACTCCGTTCACACCCCCTTGTGGTGACTGTATAAACAACTCTTACATGCGCACAAGCTGTAGGTAGTCCCACATCCTTTCCAGCAGGTCATCAAAGTTCCAGCGGTGGTGGGCTGAGATGGGTACACAGTGGGGCACCTTGTAGATGATGTCAAGCTCCTCGATGGAGATCTGGTCGATTTTGTTGAGCACATAAATGCATGGGATGTAGACCCTGTTGTGAGAAGAGACTGTAAGGTGGCTGCTGTCCATGAAAGTGCTGCATAATCAGCAGCCATCAATGTAGAGCAGTCTGAAGAGAAGTCACACCTTTGTATCTGTTTTAACTTTTATAACTTCACTGACAATCTCAAGCTGCTTTCCGCCCTTTTTACCGCATTTACTGGTAGCTTGTGGTAAACTACGTGTAAGCTGTTTCAGGCGCGAGTTGTCAGACACAACCACAAACCAAAAGCATTTTTTTCTTGCATATTAAACAGACATGGCAGAGAGGGTTAAAACAAACATTTAATTAAGCTTATTATTTATCTTAGCAAGACCATTTCTAATGCATGTGTAGTAGTGTGTATTTTGTCGTGCTAAATTATGAAAAGGGGATTATAAATTCCAAAAGAGAACTTTGTCAAGGCATGTCTGTGGATGCTGCCGAGCGTACTGTTGTGACCATGTTGGTTAGAGGGGGACTGCTCACGGTATTTCACAGGTACCGAGAGCATTTATGCAGGAGACCCTGTGAATGCTTTCTATATAATTGCAGGTATGTGGGTTTATGCATGGCTATTTTTTTTATTGTAATATTTTACAGAAAGAATATGGTTTTATTAATGTGCATTTTGCTCTCTTTTCACAGTGGTCTTTTCCCTGTGAAGGCACAGAGAGCATTTATGCAAGAGAGACCCTGTGAATGCTTTGTTTCTCTACGACTGCCTGGAGATTTGCTGTTGCCACGTCTGGTGCCTTGCAATAAAATGCCGAAAGACAGTCCTGGGAAGTGAGGTCCTTGTCCAATATACAACACAGCGCAGAGTTAGACCCACCCCCACAACATCAATATCCTAGATTTGAATGCATTTGTTGAGTTTTCATATTTAATTACATGAATGGTGATCCCATATGTTTTTAAATAAGACATGACATTGCTTAACTACACTTCATGCATTACACACACATGTATGAAAAAATGGTAAGTGATCTGAAAATGCAAGTGTGGCTGAGACTCTGTATGACACACGAACAGCATTTTCAAATTCATCTGCATTGGTGTAGTGGGAACTGAAATGGGACTGAGGATTCCAACAGGCCACACCCACTGGGAATGACTAAGGAAGGCCCATTCTGGCACTTCAGCAGCTTACCGATTTCCCTCCACCACATCAATGAGGTCATCAGCTGTGGAGTCGCTGCGCAGAGTGATGTCGGCGTTGTGGATCTTGTACTCTGCCAGGATACTCTTAACAGTTTCAGCATCCAGCTCAGATTGTGCACACTAAAGAGAAAGAGGGGAGGACAGGCAAGATGTCAATCAACACAAGACAGTGAGACAATGATAACAGAAATACATATTAAACAGCTCATTAATGGGTAATTTTCACATTGTACAGTTCACATCATGCTTTAAGTACAGTATAATGAACATTTTTTCCATCATTTATCTTTTATTTTTTTCCAAATACAAAATAAATGCTGATATTTTGCAGAGGGACAGGAGAATCAATGTGTAGGAGCTACTTAGTTAAGTATAGTTTTATGCATGTCCAACAGAGGGCAGCATTGAAAAGTGTTTCAGTGTTTGTTACCAAGGTGATGAGACATAATTATGTAAAAATGTGTTTTCTGCATTTAATTCTGCAGATTAGCTCAAAACTTTAAATAACTTTATTTATACACACACTGGTTATTAAAGGCTTTTACATGTTTGTTTAAACTAATGGGATGCAAGAAAAATGGCCATCATCAGAATGGGCTGACAATCAACTGCGGATATCCCTGACAACTAAAATCCAGCGCGCCAGAATCATGGCAGTATTACGGGACATCCTTTAATTGACTATCAACTTATAGATTGATGATAATCTCACTTTTCCAGCTCATTAATTGGTTGAATGACAAGTAGACAACCAGCATTTATAACACTGTCACACACATACTGCGACTAAAACCAACTAAAAACTCTTATCATTCATTTCAATGACTCATTTAGAGGTGAAAATTGTGAGAAGTTTGCATTTCTGTATTTAAAATGCTGTCATTCTGTGCGAGACATACTGTGGCTGTGAAGTTGATGCCTCCTTTGTCCTTCTTCTTGAAGCCGATGTTGGGTGGTTGCTTGTTAAGCCGGATGCCAAAGCCCTCCAGCTCGTGTTCTATCAGCTTCTTATGGCCAAGAGGCTTCAACACATCGAGCACTATCAGGATTAGGTTGCAAGTCCGAGCCACTAAAGGGGGAGGGAGAAGCAGGCGTTGGTTGGAGCAGGGTGGTTGAAGGAATCACACTGCTTGTATCTGCAGCTATTTAATACTAATAACACTTGTGAGGTTTTACTTTTTCCTGCCACCATGTAAGCGCACAAAATGTCTAAATGCAACCATGTGTTTGTCACAGTGTATGTTGTTTGTTAAAGCATTAGCTGTAATCTAGGGCTGTACCCGACTCAGAATTTTGTCAGTTGAATCGGATTTGGCTGTTCAATACGGAGATTCGACTATTCGTTCCTATTTTTATTTTTTTCATATACACTATCTGACAATCAGAAAATCATTGGCATGCGTTTCAGTGATGATTTCGACCACATAAACAGTCAAATGCAACAGAGTCATGGGAACATCCTATTTTGAGCATTTAAAAATCAATAAAAGAGCTGCATATGATGCGAGATTTGAAATGCGGACTATTTTGCTGTCATATACGTAATGTGGGGATATGGATTTGGTGGAATAATGAGACAGGCAGCACATGTGTATTTCTGTTTAAATCAAGCTCTTATAGTCTTTTTTTTTTCACCTTAAACATTAAAAACAACGTGTAAATGAACACAAGGACGACGCCCTTCGACCTCCGCCTTGCTCCCCGCCGCAAGGAGACTGCTTCACCGGGAGGAGAGCCGGCGGTAGCTCCGGAGACGGAGTCTTCAGTTAGCAGCTGTTGCACCGGGGGTCTGATCCCGGACCGCCCCGACTCCCCGCCGGATCAGCAAACTTTCTGTTGCTGCCGTTACACAAGTTAAACCCAGCGCTGCCGTATACATATACATACCTGTGCGGGTCTTAATCTACTTGGGCGGACCTGTGTATGGGAAATGGTGCTTCTATCAGTTTTATCCTGTTATTGTAATGCACACTGACTGACAAAAAAAACAAAAACAATGACTGCTTGACTTGAAGAATCTCAGTCGACTGAGGGGTCCACGACAGATGATTCGAATCATCAACTTTCAGGGGGCAGCCCTACTGTAATCGAATAGGATATCAAAACTTGTTTGTNAGCACATGTGTATTTCTGTTTAAATCAAGCTCTTATAGTCTTTTTTTTTTCACCTTAAACATTAAAAACAACGTGTAAATGAACACAAGGACGACGCCCTTCGACCTCCGCCTTGCTCCCCACCACTAGGAGACTGCTTCACCGGGAGGAGAGCCGGCGGTAGTTCCGGAGACGGAGCAGCTGTTGTACCGGGGGTCTGATCCCGGACCGCCCGACTCCCCGCCGGATCAGCAAACTTTCTGTTGCTGTCGTTACACAAGTTAAACCCAGCGCTGCCGTATACATATACATACCTGTGCGGGTCTTAATCTACTTGGGCGGTCCTGTGTATGGGAAATGGTGCTTCTATCAGTTTTATCCTGTTATTGTAATGCACACTGACTGACAAAAAAACAACAACCAATGACTGCTTGACTTGAAGAATCTCAGTCGACTGAGGGGTCCACGACAGATGATTCGAATCATCAACTTTCAGGGGGCAGCCCTACTGTAATCGAATAGGATATCAAAACTTGTTTGTCTTTCTGCCCCTGTAGTGGTCAAAAAAGTCATTTGGCCTGAAATTAATTTGAATAAATCAATCTAATCATCACCTTCCGCTCTTTATAAAGTTTCATTTAGCCTCTTTGCTGCCATTGGAAGCACATAATGACAAAAGTGAAAAGCATTCCACTTCTGCATTAATATCGATGGGGAAAGAACTAAACGGTACATCCTTTGTTTTATAATTTCATTTTGTCAATGAAAACTGGTTTCAGTTCTGTTTCAGAAACTGATCACATCTTTACCTGCGATGACCTGTCTGCCTCTGCCCTTGCCATCCTTGGCCCCCTCAATGATTCCTGGGAGATCCAGGAGCTTAGAAAAGTAAAGAAAGTAAACTAAGCAACTGAAATCACACCACACTGAAAACACTTTTGCAGGTACTGAACAAATAAGAAATTCTTGTACCTGAATTTTGGCACCTTTGTAGCGAATGACTCCAGGTACCGTCGTAAGAGTGGTGAACTCGTAGGCGGCAACCTCAGAGTACACACCTGCAAGGTTACTTAGCAGCGTAGACTTTCCCACTGAAGGAAAACCAACGAAGCCAATACGAGCATCACCGGTCTTTGCAACATCAAAACCTAAAAGACAAAAAAAAGAATATCCACTATGATGCTTTAGATGACAGAAAAGGCTTATAAGCATGTTTGAAATAAAACCTAGATAAGAGTTGAAGCTGTACTTAAAAATCGTGATCTTACCTTCTCCTGTTGCACCACCACTACCTCCCTTTGGTGTGATGAGTTCCCTCCTCAGTTTGGCAAGACGTGCTTTGAGCAGACCCAAGTGGTGAGCTGTGGCCTTGTTCCTCTGCGTCCTGGCCATCTACAATTAACAGCAGCAACACAAGCATGAGGTCTTTTACTTGTTCTTTGCATGACAGTTTTGTAAGAACCAGTGAGCAGTATTGTTAGACAGTTAAAAATTACATAACTAGAGAAAAACAAACAGCTTGTGCTCCCTGCAACACTGGCTGCTTGTCTGGGGTGTTTCCCTGCCTTTCTGCCCATTGCATGCTGGGATAGGCTTGAGCCCTTCACAATTTTGAATCAGATAAGTGGGTATAAAGAATGGAAGCATGACGTATCCTTTGCAGATTTAAAGTTAAATTTGGTCATTGTGAATTTATTGCAATAATAGTGCATCTCAATAAAGGAGATACCAATTTATTATTGATACTAATAATCTCAATAAAAACACAGACCTGTACTGATTATTATGGATCATTTCAATGGCATATGCAGTTATTTGGACAAATTGCATTTGAGAATAGCAGGAAAGATGCCGTGAAAGATTCAAATTCACAATGTTGTATAACACTCAGAACTGGAACAAGGATCTCTGCTGGTTTTCATTCCCGTCACCAAATCTGGGATTGACTTAAAGAACAGGTTCACACATTTTCATGTCTTTCTTAAAACAATAGCCACATGTTGAAACAGGTTTTGCTGGCAGTAATCATTTCTCCTCTCTCCTAACACTGCTGAACGTATTAGCTATAGATAAACTTCTGAATATCTTTTCGCACAGAAAGAGGACAGTACATNNCATATGGACACCTGACTATTGTCTTAAGACAGACTTGAAAAAAACATCCTTTAAAGTAACTAGCTTTACCTGGCCTTTCTGTACCACCTACTCAGTTAGGCCATTTGAAAACAGCACCACAGTCTACAGTTAACTTATTATTCTTCTTATTATTATCACCACTTTACGCCATACTGCTATTACTTACTGGTTAATACCTGTTTGCATCCCCGTTACCTGTTTACATCTCCGTTTACATACATTTATTACTACCGTTTATACCTTTTTCACTTCTGCACACCTGTCTTCCACAGTATTATATTTCTATTATATTTTGTATTCTACTGTGGTATATTTTACTTCATATAAACCTAGCATGAAGCATTAAGGTTTATCATTTGTTCACTTTATATTTGTTTCTGCATGCCTTGTACTGTATCTCATGGTGTGTCTCATGATGGTGTGTGCGCTGCAGTTTCCAGTACAGCAAAGAGGCCCAGCTATACACGTCACAGAAGATGCATTGTCTCGAGTGACCACGTCATAAGACACTCAGGTCTAACCTATATTGGTAATAATAATAATATCTTTATGTCTGACTCTTCCGAGCATCCGGTAGTTGTCGATTGGACGGTTGTCTCATATGAGCAAATGAAGACCCAATCATGTACGTGCTCTGTGTCTACTAAAAAACTATAAAATTAATGTTTGCGTCTCGTTTTGAGAGAGACACCCATGCTTTTCCTCTGACTTCTCGTTCGTTGTGAAAAGGTTTGTCTCCTATTATTGTACAATGTCTTTGATTTTCAACCCATCAGTGTTTTGTGTATTATTGTATGTGTGTTCAGTGTTCGCAGGCAATTTCCACAACACTACATTCTATTCTTATACTTTATTTTGAACTTTTGCACTATTTTATATATCTTATGTCCTCCTTTTCTCCTTGTGTGATTTTCTTTGGACATATTTTCTGAGCATTGTTGGAGGGAGCCTGAGATTTAAGAATTTCACTGCCAACGACTGCTTCGATGTAACAGTTATTATAGATCTTGAATCTTATTAGCTCTCAGTTAAGTTCATGTTTTTTTCTTGTACTGTCTCTGCTGAAGTACTTTAAAATGATCTTAGCTATAAGAGTTTATTTTTTATTCGTTTTCAAGTCAGAATCTGTCACACAGACTTTTAAGCCCAACTTATGATGAGGAAACACACTGACACGTAGAAAACGCCGGCTGCTATAAAAGAAATGATGTCTGTTATATTACGTTAATTAAGTACAAAGTTTGGATGTTTGGTGGGCTACAGGAAATGTTAATGCGTGATTTAACACAACACCAAACCTGTACTCGGCTGCTAATTTGATTGCCAGCCAATCAAACCGAATCTGGAGTTAGCACTAGCTAACCGTATCTAGGCTAGTGGTCAAGGGGATAGCAACAACCCCTAAATTCTAATATTTGATTCATAATATATTTACAAGTCGAATGATCACGTAAAGCAACTTTACAACTAACTTTTCCAATACACACTGTAATCTGTCAAGACACATAAACGTGTACTGCGCGGCCCAGCTGTGAGAGCTAGGCTAACATCTGCTAGCTGCAACAGCTAGCTGTTAGCTAAAACGTGACTGATTCATTGGGTTAGCCTGCTGTCCACTTACCTCATTTTCAATCTCTGCTATTTTGGCGAGTATACTCATGGTGACGGAGACTCCTGTGTACAACCAACGTTACCGAAACAAAGTGGAAGGAATTCACATGGAAGTTGGCAAAGTTAGATGTTGTTTAGCAAGCACACTAGTCTACACCACGCAAGAGCCGCTGCGCGCTGGTTCGCGGGAAATATCGCGAGAACAGAGTTTGACAAGGAGCACTCTGCCCGGTGCGTTGACTAACAGGGCAAACATTATAAAGAGGAAGGAGAGAAATGCATTATCAGCCTCAAGATAAGACCTTAGATAATCTGGGTTGGTAGTTATGGAAGTCCATTTCCGTCAATGTGATTAAAAAAAAAGATCCTGTAAGTCACTATAATGAGAAACTTTATCGAAAATTATGACTTAGTATGTCCAAATAATGAGTTATTATCTCAAAATAATGAGTTATGTCAGCTTCTCATTATTTTGAGAAAGTTTCTCATTATTTTGAGATACTAAGTCATTATTTTGAGATAAGTCATTATTTTGAGATACTAAGTCAT
>NTHP01000376.1:488248-552814 GCA_003416845.1 Oplegnathus fasciatus | reverse complement strand
CTCAAAATAATGACTTAGTATCTCAAAATAATGAGTTAGTATCTCAAAATAATGACTCGTATGTCAAAATAACTGAACTCTAAACTAAACACTAATTTTTTTTCAAGATAACTAAGTCACTACTTTGAGAAAGTTTCTCATTATTTTGTGATACTAAATCATTATTTTGAGATACTAAATCATCATTTTGAGATACTAAGTCATTATTTTGAGATAAGTCATTATTTTGAGATACTAAGTCATCATTTTGAGAAAGTTTCTCATTATTTTTGAGATACTAAGTCATTATTTTGAGATACTAAATCATTATTTTGAGGTAAGTAAGTCATTATTTTGAGATACTAAGTCATTATTTTGAGATACTAAGTAATTATTTTGAGGTAAGTAAGTCATTATTTTGAGATACTAAGTCATTATTTTGAGGAAGTTTCTCATTATTTTTGAGATATAAGTCATTATTTTGAGAAAGTTTATCATTATTTTGAGATACTAAGTCATTATTTTGAGGAAGTTTCTCATTATTTTTGAGATACTAAGTCATTATTTTGAGATACTAAGTCATTATTTTGAGGTAAGTTAGTCATTATTTTAAGAAAGTTTCTCAATATATTGACTTACAGGATCTTTTTTTCCCCATCACATTGGCGTTCCATAGGAAGTGCATGCTTCATTTAGGAAGTTTAATTGTATTGCATTATGCTGAGCGGTTATTTGTACTAATAAATGTAAATGTAGGTGTTATTATTTTGTCCACTCCTTTTATATCAATGAGGATCAGTGATGGGAAGTAACATAATATATTTACTATACTGTACACTTTTTACGTACTTTTCCCTGTAATGCTACTTTATACTTCTACACTACATTTCAGAGGCAAATATTGTACTTTTTACTCCACTACATTTATTTTACAGCTATAATCACTAGTTGCTTTTCAAATTAAGATTTTACATAATGATAAGCTTATAGAAACCTGTGGCTCTCAGCCTTTATGGCTTGTGTCCCTCTACAAAAGAACAGTGTTTACTTGGAGCCCCTCATCACAGGTTTCAGATGTCTTTGAGTTGTTAGTAGTTGTATCAAAGACACATATCCCCTCAAAACTTTTCTGATGGTTTCATGTAGGCTAAATAAGTATTTGAGGCCCAAGAACTTCACTTTTTCCGCCCCTCTACCCATTAGTCATCTCAGATTTATCTTGTGATCCTTTGGATGGGCCTGACCCCCAGGCTGGGAATCACTGAACTAAACTACTGTACTTAACAGTTTAAAGTAGTTAAAACTGGCTACAGCGACCAGCTGAAACAGTAAAACGCTGTTTACGATCTAATAATGTCATATGTAAATATATGTCAGTCTGCATAGTAAGTACTTCTACTTTTGATACTTTTTACTATTAATGCTTATGTACTTTCACTTAGGCCAGATTTTTAATGTAGGACTTTTACTTGTAATGCAGTATTTTTATATTGTGGTATGGGTACTTCTACTTAAGCAAAGGATCAGAGTACTTCTTCCACCACTGATGGTCAGCCTCTTACAGTTTACATTAGAATGCCTACAAGTTTCTGTCAAGGGCAAAATTTACCCTTCTTATGCATATTTGATGCACACCTCCTTAATTTGTCTCCACTCATTCGTTGACCAATGAGAAATCAAGAGAGGTTGCCACACCAAATTAAATTAAATGAAATTTAAAAGTGATTTGGACCACAACGATACAGTTTTATGTCAATGTAATCATCTTACTTGTTTATGCAAGAGAACACACAAACTATATTTAATACAAATTCTCACACAATAAAAAAGGACACAGGCTTGTCAAATTGTATATTTTTATTGTTTAATTGTTTATTGTTTAAGTCGCATACAGTATAATCTCTCATTGGTTTCTATGTTGCTGAAGTTTGTGGACTGAACATCTGTCATTTTGTTGACCATCTGATTGACCTATTGATTAGTGGGTGGGCTGGTTGAACAAGATCAGTGCTGCTGATTTGACCAGATCTCCTCTGACCCATGCTACTCTCTGTGAACCTTGAAAAGGCTGCATTAACAACTATGCCCATATGATGAATATTAATGTCTAGAGGGTATATTGGCCACATCACGGCTTTTCACACAGTTGATATGGAAATAAACTGTATGAAAGGCCAAGGACGATATTTAAATCAAATATAAATTTGACTTCTGACATTAAAACTTAATCTAAAAACCAAATAAATGCCAGCCAATGTAGGTAGATTTACCAGTTCTGCTCTTGAATATTGCTCTTCCAGCACAGCCAACAGTGTCAAGTGTCTAAAGCATATGCTGTGAAAATAAATGCAATCTGAAGAATAATACAATTTTTAAATAGTCTATAATTACTTTCAGGAAAGAACCTAATAGATAACTTCATGTTTGTACCTTAACTCCAGTCCAGGAAATATTAAACCATATGCTAGATATGCTGAATCTGTCACTTCATACATCCCCTTTGTTGTTTGTTTAGTTGTAGGAGGTGTGCTTGTCCTCATCAAAATATATAAAAATAGGCATTTTCTTTTTAAAAGGTAGATACGGTTTCAGCGAGTTGTTGTTCAGCATTTGTTGTTGCCCAGCTGCGGTGACAGCAAGCATAAATAGCACAGGAAGGGAGGACAGGAGGTGAGACACAGCAAGACAAGGGGTAATTACTGAGTTTGTGATCGCTCAGTACATTTCTGTTGACCTCTACAGGTCTAAGATAATGCTTCTTTTTGAAAAACAGAAAAAGGGCTTTGACTTGATTCATCCACACTAGCCACAACTTGAGAATTGACAATAATAAACCCATGCCCAAACATCTCAAATGTTCTTCTTTTAATGAGCAACGCATCTTTATATCATACGTCAGTCAGCATTGAAGTGCATTGATTAAAAAGTAAGTGCAAGTACAGATTTTGATGCATTCATTTTGACTAGAGGATTAAATTATTTGCAATGTCGCCCCAAAAATAGTCATTCTACAGGGGCACTCTGCAAAAGAAAACCGCTATAGTTGATGCTGTTTCTAACCTAAAAGATATATGCTTTTTTTCCTCATTTCAAGCTTTTTAAGATATCTCTGAGTGACAGTGTGTAGGAGCAGATTTTCATCTGCCTTCTGGTGTCAGTTCACTCCAGTCCATCAAACCCAGCACTTTTCCTCAATATCACTGTCATGCTCCCTGACTAATTTCTCAGTGGTTTCTCAGTTTGCTTTGAGGAATACGGCAACTGAATCAAGCCAGCAGAAGCACAAAGTCTGTGAGAAGCACTATTTTAGTGCAATAGTTTCACACATGGTAACCTTGCCACCTTAAACTGGCTATCTCTGCATAGAGATGGAGTGGAGCTCTTATCGTAGCCCCATCCATAGGCCTTTTAGTTTTTACTGAGGGAAGCGCCATTATTTGTGGTCATGTCACCAGAGCAAGGATAACAACATCTTTTGAGGTAATAAAAAACAAATAACAGCATGAAGTTATCCATTAAAATGCACTGTCCCCAGTATCTTGGATTCTGTCATCAGAATTTGGATAATACTTATTGAAACCATAAGGCTTTACGATAAATGCAACTTGGCCATATGATGGCAAAAGTCTTCAGTGGAGGCATTCCCCTTGGACTCTAGCTGCTCTCGGAGGAGGTGGGCGGTGCTGTGGAGGACGACCTCCGTCGGGACACTGACTGTGAGCGCTCAGGGCTGTGTTTGTCATAAGGCTGGAGCTGCACCTCCAGGAAGTCCCTGTGCTGCTGGCTGATGACCTGGCTGATGAGTCCCGGCAGAGCCTGCAAATTACTCAGTAGAGTCTCCAGCTTTGTCTCCAGCAGGGCAATCCTCTTCTCCATGTCCTCTCCTCTCTCATTCAAGTCCGATATCATGTCATACATGATGTTCTGAGTCTGGAACAGGGGAGAGGAAACACACTTAACATGATCATTTTCCAAACTGGTGTTATTTTTAATGGACAATGCTGCAGCGTATCCATTATTAACACACAGGACTAGAGATAAAAACACAGGCTTCTTCAGTACTTCATATGCAGTTGAAAGTGCTCTGAGTTCATTCTGAAGAGGAGAGGAAGTAGAAGAGGCTGTGAGGGTCACATTAAGAGATTAACTTTCTCAACACATTCTGTTCAGGCTGCAGACCGACTTTAAATAATAGAAAAAAAACAGATGAATAGAGCTGCCACTACCAACTCTTAATTGTCTGACACAAACACAATTAAAGGACAGGTCCACATTTTTTCAAGTCTGTCTGAGAACAAGACTCACATGCACATATGTACATTGGAAGTGTCAATTATTGTTACAATTAAGTGATGGGGGACAAAATCCACGGTCCTCATACTGTGTAAAAATGCATTTTAAAGTTCAGTTCTTTTTAGTTCCCTTTTTGTGCTTCAATGGACAGTATTTGCTTGCCGGGGGGGACAGTAACACAATAAAAACACAATACCTTTTGGAAGATATCCACTTGTCTATACTTGTTGATTTGTCTAACCATAGCCATACTGGCTTCAATCAAACTTTAAAATACATTTTATCCAGATCAAAGATTGTGGATTTTGTCTCCAATCACTTACATTGAAATTCCTTTAAGAGGGGTTCTCTTTGTGGCGACTATGAAGAAGGAGAAACAATTACAGAAAAAAAAACCCCTCTGTGACCTTCCTATAATCTCAGCATCTAACACAAAATGCCAAATGGGAAAGCTGATTAGTAAAACAAAGAAAATATCAACAGGAAAACACAGCCAAACTGACAGTCAAAGTAAATGCTTTCATTATGGTACTGTCATGGAGTCCGTGTTCTCCATTTTGTCCCCAGCGACTGTCCCATTGTCCTCCAGTCTTGGGGGGGCAGAGGTTGAAAGCAGGAAAGTAAATTCCACATTAGAAAAGGTCAGGGGAACATCAGGTTATTTTTATACTAAATAGTTACAACCTTGAGAACCAGCAGTTTTCTGTTAAAGACTGGCTGAGAAGGGTAGGTTTTATATGACCAGTTTACAAGAGTTCATGTTTCCATGCAGACTAGAGCACATAGCCTATGACCTTGAGGAGACAGGAAAGGTGCCTGCTGATGCTTTCTGCTCTTCTGATGCATCACCCATCTGCTCACAGACCTTTAAAAGTATACTGTAGCTGCTGCATTTTAACTCCCGAGGTTCAGTCTTCAAAAATAGTCAACAACACACTAAGAAATCCATGTCACATTTCGGATGAGGTGTGGGAGTGATGCTGCTGCAGGGCGGTTTCTGGGATATTATTCAGCGGGGGACTAATAATCCCTGGCAGCCTAGAGGCGATGCCATCCATCACTTACCTTGTCCTCTTCTGATTTGAGGCGGGAATAATGGGATAGGTTGTTTATGTGAATCAGTGAGGACTAAAGTTGCACTGACACCGCTCAACCTGACAGCTGGGGGAGACCATGTTGTATTACTTACACAAACACTAATCTCATCCTTGATTTCTTGTCATGTGCAGATTTTTAGTGGATCACGAATGCAATTCAACATTTAAACAATTCACACATCTAATTCTACCTCTGACTAAGATATTAATTTTATCCAGGCACAGCCCTACATGTGGACTGAACTAACCCAAGTCTGGGCTTCATCTGTAAATCATGAAATGCAACAAGAACACATTAAATAGTGATGGCAGAAAATGCTTGAGACCAAGAAAAGAGGCCTAGTAAACCACGAGAGAACAAATATCATAAATAGAGGATGAAACTGTTGGAGCAAGAATATATGCAGTTATTATAGATCCGCTTCAACTGTACAGTAAAACTGCAAATTGACACCATCAGCCCATTTCTGGACAAGAGAATGAGGGAAGAAGAGAGAGGAGAGTGGCAGAGAGTGTTTCAAACAGCAGCTTGAGTGAGCAATTTTGCAATTTGAGGACATAATTCAGCCTGAATGGCAAAGTGAAGAAAATGCTGTGGGAAAAAAAACAACAACATTCAACCAAACAGTGCATCCCTTAAGTCACATTAAATGAAAAAACACATGCTATATTAGACTGAAGGAGAGATAATGAGTTAAGGGGATACATTGTGATCTGAGGAATTTCACATTGCACTGCAGTGGCGATGCAGCTGCCAATGATATGTTCAGCTCTATTTAGCTCCATCTTTCCACTGGGAGCATGAAGGGACAGAGGCTACACTGCCCTCTTATGGCAACAGACTCTTACAGCAACGATTAAAGACCCAGCTGAGTGGCACTGGCAACAAGCCACCTTATCCAATGTCACATCCCATCTCTCGCTGCTGTTTTACAGCACGAGGTGGTTGGGCAATATTAACTAATACCTTTCATGACATGCTGGCCTGAATCCAGCTTGACTGTGGTGTACTTTTGAATGTCAAAGCGCTCTGCCTCTCTCTCCTCCCTTTCTCTGCCTTTACTTCTGGCTGAATCATCAGATCACAGTGTGTCTCCCTTCCCAGGTTACTGTTTCTGCTGTGTCAGGCTGGCGCGCTGCCTGGTCTTTCCCTAAGGTTTGTCAACTTCTGTTAAGTGCATCTGGAGACAAACATCAGAGAATAAGTAAAGTGAAAAACGGCGCAGACACAAAAAGGGGTTTCTTGTTACTCTCATTCAGTAATTTCCAGGAGAACATGTCCTGGGGAAAGTAATTTACACTGTGAAATAAAATGAAGTTATTATTTCAAACCCAAAAGATGAGAATCTCAGGTGAGCGCAGACAACCACAATCATCACACAGATTTATTTTTAATCACCTTGTGAGCAGCCTGTCTGTTTATTTGACACCTGTAGACTTTGATTATATTAGAAAACACAACTAATTCAGCGAGTGAACTAGCATGCATTGAATTCAATCACACAGAGGAGAGAAACTTATCAGGATAGTTGTCTATCCTAATGTACAATGCAGCAGTAGACTGTTAGTCTAGCTTACCTTAGCAAGGTCCACTAGTGAGTTTGCTTGGTCATTCAGCTTGCGTTGCTCCATTTTAACACTTCTCAATCTGAACACAAGACCATTCAGAACCCAATGAATTAACGCTATCAGAATTTCGTCATCAAATTTGTGCACACACAAGGCATACACACGGAGAACAGTCCTAGGACATGCACAGGATGTGTGTAGAAAATGCAGGGGTCAGTCTGTTTGGTTGAGCCGCATGCAAGTGGAAAGGAGACCACAGAGGGGGGAGAGCCGCCACTGAGGGGGAATGAGACCAGCTCCTACCCAACCAATACATACAACCATACTAAAGGAGTGAGGAGGACTCAAACAGTATCAGAGCCCCTATGAAGTGCAAACATCATTTATCAAGTCCTATAGCTACTTGACATGTCAGATTATAAAACACCAAAAAATAAAAAAATAAATAAAGCCCACAGTTGTGTCTTTAAACTTCTGGTTAAACCAACTTTTCTCTGTTTATGAATTATTTAGTCACTCAAAAGCCACAGATGTCATTTTATGTGAACGTAGAGACTAATGTTTAACCTAAGAATTGAGAAAAAGCTATTTGCAGCTTAAAGGAATCCCGTTAATCTTGCATCATGGATAGAAAAGTATACATTAATTTGAAAAAACTCATAAAAGGCATTATTTTTCCAGTGACAGTTAACTTATGAGATAAAATAACCTGCGATATGGCCCCACTTTCTTTTCAACCAAAAATCCTACTTGTTAAGTATGCAAAAAATAACCCACCTACTCCATACAACATGCTTAAATAATTCACATCTCCTGTTTAATTAGGCTTCTAAAGTCTGTTTCTACTCATCCTCTCAGGGGGCTCAAAAACAGCAACTGTGCAGTATTGTAGAGTGTCGACCGCACGTGGTTTCAAGATATTAAAGAGTCTTTTTTTTTTTTNAAAAAAAAGCAAAGAAACTACAACTAACTGAGACGTGAATGCAGTCTGAGTGTGAGGTGATCATTAGGTTGTGTGTGAATCGAAGGCGAACAGTAATGGAGATCGAGGAGGGATTTAAGGGGCCCTTGGGGAGTCTGCTAATTAGCTGAGATACACCCATTCTCATGCAATGCAGGATCATTTCTCTGTTTCCTGACGACAGGCAGATGTGGAGCGAAGATGATAAGTTAGACCAACAGAGGGTGCCACAGGAGTCACTAAAGGAAACTACAGGCAAGGGAAGACGTCCTGACAACTGAGGACCGAAATGCTTCATACAGGGCAGACTCTAAAGACAAGAATACAACTGCAAAATAGCACTTTTATTATTCATAATGAAAGAAAAAGGAAGGTAGTCTATCTAAAATGATGAAAGATAACAGATATTCAATGTTACATGACTTTGCAGTTGATGTAAGACCTGTTAAAATTATACATTTCACAGTTGGATGACCAATAGCTGCCAGATGGGGTCGAAGCACAGAGCAGCTCGAGGTCAGGACGGAGGAAGCCTACTTGCCCTGCCTTTTATATTCTATGTGTCTCTTTCCCTCAGTCAATCACTCCTCATGGGCAGTTCTGCTTTTGAATGGGCACTCTAAATCTGCTTGCTATTCATCAGGGGAAAACGGCTATGCTAAGCTTTTCCCCACTAAATCAGTTAAGGCAATCTCAGTTAGTGCTGCGCCATATTTTTTACCCTTCTGACTTGCTTTCTTTCTCGTGACCTCCGTTTACCTCATTGTGGAAAGAAATGCAAATTTTTCTTCAGAGTAATGGACAGAGTGAGCATTCTGCAGTCTGTCGTATTCTTTTTCCTTTTTTTTTCCATCCCCGCTGACAGCTTCACGCTGTCGGTCACAGTTGCAGCCTCTCGGGCTCAAACGGGATTGCTCGGAGGCTTTACCCTGACCTTCCTCTCAGGTCACTTTCCTGTTTCTCCAATCCACTGATCTCTGAGCTAACAAGCACTCACTGTCCTGCCTCTTGCTATGATTCCCACTTTAACCTTGTGGATGGAAAGGGACAGCACTCCCAGAGGGGATGGTCTGACTGCACTGAGACACTTTACATCACAGCTGTTATGGCATAAGACATACTGTAAGGCATTTGGTTGCATGTGTGCAACATCATGCCTGTTTGTGTGGTAAAATGCACCATCCAAATGACCTCAGGAGTGTTTAAACTGTGTCTACTATCTAACTCTGCTAATTCTTCTTAGTGCAGAGATGCGTGACAGCTGTATGTCTGTGTTATTATGCTGTTTACCAGCCATGATAACACCGGATCAGCGTCTTTGCTACTGTGTCATCCAACCGAGAGATGGAGGAAATGTGGCTGCAAATGTAGTAACAGGCGTAACAATGGTTCCACACGCCGAAAGATGACCCTGAGCCCTGATCTGTATGAGCATGACTGCTAAGTTGTATAACATGACTTGAGGGATGTTATAAATTATATACTTGTGCTACTGCAGGTCTGTCTCCTGTAGAGCTCTAGTCGTCATCCTTCGGTACGTGAAAGCACAGTTGATTGGAGTTTAATCAGTGGCTTTCTGATTAAAGATCAAATTCTCATCACATCCATGCAGAAATGGAAAGAAAAACACCCTCCATCACTGATAATTGAAATTCACTTAATATGCATCTGTGGATGTGTTTACAATGTGCAGCATGTGTCTGCTCAACGAGAGGACGTAAAAAGTGTTTGTGCTGGTTTAAGCTGTTTGTTTGCAACACAAAATGTTGAAGATTGAGTGAGAAATGTGGGACTAATGTGTATTTTTATCAAATTGACATGCTACTCAGTTGAACAGACATCTAATAAAAACCTTTGCGGCAGCTCAAATAAAACAATTATGATTGTGTCATGTGAAACAATTCAATCATTGCAAACTACAACCTTTTTTTTTGGTGGCATGAATTTCACTTATCAAATGAGGGAGTGTAATTTTTTAGTCACATTATTGGGTTCAAGGACAAGCTCTCGTTAGCATGCACACAACAGGTCTGTATCTACATGTGAGGCGAAGACTTACTTTCGAGCTCTATTGCATTGTGTCGACACAAACAGGAAAAAAAGGAAACATGAAGTAGACAAATGAATTATTACAACATCAGATCAACATATTCAGATGGCAAAATCTGTTTGCTCAAGTCTGGCTGCTGGAACCCTCATCGCTACGCTGTCACCTCACCTCCGAACGGCAGCAACAATTTATTCTTGACTTATTTCTACCTACAACCAGTGTGTTATCTCTCTGTGTTTGGACTGTTTCTGGCAGCTGCAGCTCTGCTTGCTTTCTAAGTCTAATCCCTTTTTTCCCCCCACTAGTCCTGGTTATCAGAAATACAGTAAATCAAAACAACCTTCCTGTTAACTTCAGTAAACATTCACCAACACAGACAGTGCCTCTAAGCGTCTATGGATCCATTTAACAACTGTTTACACCTCACATCCTTTACGGTGACTGATGAGGACCTCTGAGAAAGTTTTTCACACTGTGTTGCAGCTTTGACCAGAGGAAACAGGCCCAACAATATCTGATTTGATGTTTACTATCGCCTCATGACAGGCCAAGGATGGCTGTAGGCCTTTCCCAGCCCTCCACTTGAGCGATCTGCTCGCTGTCAGGCCACTTCCTGCCCTATGTTCATCTCAATCCAGAGTTTGCGTATCACACCCTGCGCACAGGCTACAAAACTCTCCAAGATAAGGCCTGCGAACACACTACCTCATGAACAAACCAGAATCTTTATAAGATAAAGGTGTGACGGGAGGATGATGACACCATGCTGAGTAGCTGT
This sequence comes from Oplegnathus fasciatus, assembly GCA_003416845.1. Classification (NCBI taxonomy): domain Eukaryota; kingdom Metazoa; phylum Chordata; class Actinopteri; order Centrarchiformes; family Oplegnathidae; genus Oplegnathus; species Oplegnathus fasciatus. The sequence continues at coordinate 542,087 of NTHP01000376.1, read as the reverse complement.
CCTTGCACACAGAGCTGGACGTGACTTTTTCCCACCGAATCTGGTTCTTTATAGATTTCGCTGTAGCTCTGAGGGGTTTCCATTATTAGGCTGTCCTAAAGAACAGAAGGTGGACATGAGACGTTGTCACCACCGCTACAAATCGCCTGAATACAACAGCAAGGACATAATGACCCAACAAAGCAACCATGACAAAATGCTATTAAACGGCACAAATCTGGATGCGGGTTGCAGCAGCAGCAGACAGTGTGTGTGTGTGTTCCTCTACCTTGTAATTAAACATCCTAATGTCTCTAAAACATAAATGTATGTTCAAAAGATTCATGAGCAAATCAAAGTTGCACACAGGAGACCACAAAGACCCATTTACATACATAAAACCACAGAAAGCAAACAAACATACAAAAAGGGGACATTTTACTTGAGCATAAAGCTGCATAATAACAAAATCATTGTACATCTAGTGACTTATTTTAATAAAGCACTTAGTTGATTGCCAGTTACTGAAAAAAGCCACAGACTGGATGTGCTTGTAAGCACTGTAGGTTGAAGAAAAACAAGAGCGAGGTGAGGCTAAAATCGATACTGTTTTGGAGTTAGATAGCACTTCGGGGGTCCTTGGGGATCCACTAAAAGACTAGCTGACAGGTAAGTGTCTGACCAGCCGCTAGAAAAGTAGAAACCCAGATGTGTCAGCTACGAGGCCGACATGCAAGCTGACTCACAGCGAAAGAGACACACAAGTCAATCTGACAGCAAAAGGTGAGAGAGAGGGAGAGAGATCAATATCATACTGCTGTGAAATCTGTAACTCGAGAATATTTCAAGATAAAATGCGTTTTTTTTTTCATGAATATTTCTGTGAAGCTGAGGCTGCTGAAAGACTATCTCCACAATATAACCACATCTTATGGGACGTTTTCCAATTCTCATTCAGAGAAAATGCCATTTTACACAGATAAAATATACAACTTTCATACTGACAATTCTTACTCTGTTTCTAACATAAATGGATTACAAGAGCCTCTAGTGAATCAGTGAACACTATTTACATAAATTTATGATGCAGAATCAACAGGCCAACTCATTATCACATCTGCAAATTTAAAGTTAGTCAAGTCAGATGAAACATGGTCATGAAGATCCTTCAGTAAGATGAGCACATATTTTTGCTACAGGTGTCAAACAATTCAGATTTCAGGTTGGTGTTGCATCGGCAAATCAAGCGAACACACTGCTGGATAAAAGGTATTAGACCAACATGAGTGGCGGGGTCAGGGTTTTAAGAGCGCGGTACCTACTGGTGAATGGCTTGGAGAAATTTCCTCTGGTGCTTCCTGACTCTGGCGTGGTCCATCTTCCTCACCAGTTTGGTGTTCTTGTAGATGAGCCACGTCTCCCTGAGAACATTCGCAGCTGTGTTTTTCACCTAAAAAAGGAAACATTTGGTCAAGAACGCAGAAAGGTGAAACATCTGTGACGTCAAAATAATCGCTTTCGCTCACTTACTCTTTTTGTTAGCTGGGTGTCCATCATAAAATTGTGGACATGTTTTTCAGCTTTGGTTAATTCCAGTTTCTTTGCCACCACAGCCACCACCAAGGCAGTGCAGCCAGCACCCTGTGAAATAAGAAGAATGGACAGGCACAAATATACAACGTGGATTTTTACTTATTTCATTTGCTTGTCAACTGTTTTTTTCCAGTCATGAAATATTAGTAGCATATTAGTTACTTTCTGTCAGTCTTTCAACACTTCAACACGCAAAAAAATAACAAAAAGTGGAGCACTCGGTCTGCTTTTCTCGGCTTTTCTCACCATAATGCCAGTCAGGAGGCAGACTCCTTTCCCACAGTATGTGTTTGGGACCATATCCCCATATCCAATGGTAAGAAACGTGATTGAGATCAACCACATGGCTCCTAGAAAGTTGCTGGTTATGTCCTGGTTGTCATGGTACCTGCAATAAATAATAAATGCAATAGGTTCACTAACCTTAAAGCACCTGAAAAAAACTGATGCACTCCAGCTTCGCCTTATGACTAATTCTCATTTTAAAAAAGAAAAAAAAATCCAATGTAGTGCTGCACATAAGAATAAATGTCAGAACACTGCAGGGCTATATCTTTTTTTGTAAATCTTTCTATCTTGATGCTCAGACACAGAGTGAGCTAAGAAGTGTGTACATTATCTATTTTTATGCCTTATCTATGTTTCATGCTGAGCAGTGCAGCATAGCGTGAGAAACTGATCCAGGCACCTCTCGCATGCTCTCACAGTCCATGCAGCGATGATCCACAGCGAGATGGTGAAGACCAGCAGCACAGTGCCGGGACAGATGGTCATGAGGGTCTTCATCACAAAGCGTGTGTTAAAGTTAATCTTGTTGAGTGCACCGATGCTGCGGGACGAGGCGTCCGTGAAGAGCTTGCTGTGCAGCAGCATGACACGAGCGATGAGGTACAGCCGCAGGAACATGGGGATGGACAGGATGATGTCCACATCCGCATCCGTCTTGGATGGCACGTAGGAGTAGGCCAGGCGTGCGGTCCAGGTGAAGGTGTAGTTCCCTGGGATGGGGTGGATGGCGCACACCAGGATCTCCAGGCAGATGAAGAAGATGCGCTCATATGTCATGGCTATCCTCCAGTCATCAGCTGCGTTGTCCACCATAAATAACTGCAAGGAAAGGGCACGGTGAGGCTGATGGAGGGTAAAAAACATGAAACATTTTCATCACTGTGACACAGCAAGCTACAGGAAATCATTAAATCCCATTAAACAATAAGTCACAGATAGCCTCGAGTCATTAAATCACATTTTTGAGTCACATTTTTAAAAGATCTTAGCAGTTAGTTTTTTTCCACATTGTTGCCCATTTAAGACAAATGATATACATAACATTATTTTTGACCATTTTCAAGAAAATAAAATTGATCCAAAACAACATTTGGAGGAGTTGCAGACCAAGAAAATAATAAATGACTGATATGATAAGGGGAGGACGCTGCACTCTATCAAGGCCAAAACCGGCCCTCAGACATGTCCAAGGGTATCTGATGAAGGTTACAGTGCTGAAAAATCCTGCCTTTGTTTTCTGAATACATTTAGCAAAGAATATCATGGTGTTTTATATGTTTAAATGTGTTTTTTTGCTCTGCCTTGTAGGTAGCCATTTGTTTCTATTAATGTTTGTATGGAAAGAAAATCACTGTGATGAATTATCTCAAGCTTCAAGCGTTCTCAAGTTTTATTTTCATATTAAAGTGAAATGGATGGAATACAATGGCTATTGTTCATGTCCTTTTCCAAGCAAAAATTGTGAAAAAATGCCAAACACTCTCTGGTTCCAGCTTCTCAAATGACAGTATTTGCTGTTTTTCTTTGTCATATCATTATAAACTGGATATCTTTGGGTATTTGACTTTTGAAGACATCACCTTGGGTTCTGGGATCTAAAATTCTACAATAAATGACAAGAATTAATGTGAAGTATGGGATTTGTAGGTGAGATAGGCCACGTAGTCTGTTTCTACATGTGTGTCTCCGCTGCTCCAGGACTTAATTCTGCCACAAATATCCCCCCTACTCTTTTTCTCTCACTACTTTCAGACTCCTTGAATAAAAAAAAAAGTGTTACATTAGCAGCATGCAGTAAGCATTTTCAACTTCAAAGCGTTATACTGATGAGAACATCTGCCGCCTCCACATTAGCATTAGGTTCTGGTCGCCTGGCCACCCCGACCAGAAGGTAGGCCGTTCCACTGGGGACTTCAGTGTGGGTGGATTTCAACACCCTTCATCACTCTTCTCCACCCTGTCCTCTGTCATATACAGCAGCTTCTTCACATGCTCACCTCTGCTGCTGCTGCTCCCTCCTCTTGTTCACCCCCTCCTTTCTCTTCATCACTTTCAATCCAATTTACAGTTATCTTTGGTCAGAAGATTAACTGCTCGGTGTATTCACCCCGAACTAACGGCTGAGCCCATGACCGCCATCGCCAGCTCATTCACAATGATCCCTGATCATGCTTGTAGTCGTAGATACACTATCTCAATCTTACTCCTCTCACCTACTTTCATATTTGCTGGTGTATGTTGCAGATTAAATACTATCAAACTGCATTAGCTTCCCCAACATTTGTCAAATCATTCCTCTTTTTGACACACCACACTGATATTCCTCCACAGCTGCTCCTGCTCTATCCACTCAATCACCTCAAGGTCCTCCGCCTGTGCACAGGCCATCACAACTGGCAGTAGATATTTCACAAAATGTTGTTGTCAGCAAATACAAGCGAGGTTCCCTGGCGGCTGTTTTTGCCATGAGAGCAGAAGCCGCTCTACAGGAGAGAAAAGGAAAAACTGCACATGATTACATTTTATTGGAAACCTCCCTAATATGCTTAGTAATGAATTATACGTATGTCCAGTCACATCTCGGGATTTAAAATGGAAATATGCACATACAGTACAATGTTTTTGCTTACAGCTGAGCCTCTCTGAGAACGGGATTGTGCACAAGTCAGTTCACCTTTCAGCTCTGCTCATCTTTAATGTTTAAAGATTGGATTTTCAGTGGCTTTTTTTTTCACTCCACAAATACCTGCCGGCAAAACCCATGAAGAAGAATTTAATATATATTTTAAGTTTAAGGACTGCACAAAAAGGATTCGGGGAGGAAGTGAGGGCAGAAAAGGGGGAGGGTTATGTATTTTCTCTTTTTGCTGAAAGGAGGGTGGTCCACATGTTTTGGGACAGCGATGGAGGGTCTTTCATTCTTTCATGGCCCAGATTTATATTTGCAGGATTTAATGTAAAAAAAGATGTAAGGATCCATCAAAAAAAGTCACGACAAAATCAAAGCCGTTTGTGTGCATCATAAAGGCACGTTTTGCCATATGCAGAGGACAACAATCATGCCTCTGTATCAGGGCTTTATTTCAGAGTTTCTACTGGGGTCAGTGTGTCAGTTTTCAGAAACAAGCAAATGTACAAGCAAATGTTGCCTTTACTATATTCTGCATTATAACAGAACTACAGAAAACTTGAATATATCATATAGAATTAACCTCTAATATAGTATAATGTTTTATTGAAGGGTGAAGTGAACATGTGACGGCGCTGACGCCCCTCAGCAGCCACAGAGCTGCTCGCTTATTCAGTGACAGTGGTAATAACTGATCGTTTAGTAGCTCTTGGTTCAAACAGCAGCTGGAATGCTTCGTTAACAAAATGCCTCATTTGTTATGCTTATCATCATTTTGGCAATTGCTAATTCTACTCCAAATGTGCAGTTCGGGCTCTGTAAAAATGATTGTTCCATTAACATTAAGCTTGAAATCAGAGTTGAGAAATAAGGGGGGTGGTTGTTCCAATTTTCTCTGTGTCAAAGGGAGGGTCCAAGCCCCCTCCCCATCCCAATAATTTCCATATAGTCCCTTAGCTGTTTAAGTCTAGAATATACTTGATATATTGATTTATCAGTCAAAATAGCAGTTTTAATTCTAGGAGAAAAAAAATGTTCATAATATTTATCACACACTGGAGTCACACACCACGACTCGGCATCTTGCCAGCTAGTCTCCATTTAGTTTAATTTAGAATTTCTCATTATAGAAGTAAAAAACTGTCCCAATCCTGGAGGGCTAATGGGATCAGTGACCTAGATTGTAAATTTAGCCGTGATATGTTACATAAAAGTGAATTGCTGAAACAGTCATATTTCTCACATCGAAAAAGAAAAGCCACCATTCAACATGTTCAAGGACAAAGAAAGCACATCGAAAAATCAATAACGCTGTGCGCTGCCACTTTGACATACATACATGAATGCTCCACATACTACAGCTTGACAGCTTCGAAAGGCACTCTGACACCACAGCCGCCCGCTTCATCTTAACACACAACCTGCACTGGACCCACAACAGCAACACCACACGCTGATTATAGCTTCTGAGCCAATTATAAGTCCAGCTACCACTGCACAAGAAATATTAACTGTCAACAAGCTGGCACATTACAACAAAAACAGAGCAAGCTACAACCAACACATGTCCCCGAACAAACGGTACTACAGTCCCACAAAGCCTCATTTATATTTATTTAAAAGCTACAATCAAAGTTTACCCCAAACACAGAAAACACATGAATTAAATTTTCAGAGGCAGTTGTTCATATCAAATGAGTGACACCGAGCTCCTTTCACAAACTGACATCTGTCAGAGAAGTGTGTAACTCTAACCACAGCTCGTCTTGTTCGGCTTTCCAAGTGAGTGTAATGTAGACACGGAAACACAAGCTGTGACTCCACTCTGCTACGGTTTCTTACTTACAGAATTACGCCTCTGAAAGCAGCTAAATCTATTGTTTGCACACAGCACAAGCTGCGTTTTATTTTACATTTTAAACAACAAACCCGTCCTGTCAAAAGCAGTTACAAAGTTTGTTACCTCAAAACAATGTAATTAAACATTTAAACGCAGGTTGCATAAGGAAAGCCTACTTGGTGGGTAAAAGCAATTATGGTAATGGATGACCTGAAATACAATACTCAAGGGCCCTTTACCTCAGAGCATCAAATATTCCATGCTAGCAGCAGAACCAGCAGTTATGACAGAGAGGTGGAAAAACTGCATCTGCAGTGGAAAAACTGTGTGTTTTAAATCGTGTCAGAATATGATACAGAGGAAGACACAGAGAGTCAGGCATAAAAGCAGACAGCTGATGAGACGGGACACTTTTAAATTAGTTACAAGAACCTGACAAATAATTTAAACACAGCAACTAAAAGGATTTTAAATGTGAAGTAACTTAATCACGGTTACATGTCTACAAGGGTTGAAAGCAACTTAGAAGAGTGCAGTCTGGCAATCAGCACTATGATATGTGGATTTTCAAAGCAACATGAAACAACTAATAGTATAAGTATCCCTGCCCAAATCTAATCTGTGTTGGTCAAGTACATTTAGTATATTTTCATAGATATACAACATAAATCATGTGCACAGAGACACAGATTATTTTCCAAAAAGCCAAAATAAGACGATATGAGCTTAATCATGAAGATGTGAATCAAACACACCTCACAACCTCTCGAATAAACTATAATACTGCCTTTGACTGCAGCAAGGAGGGGAAAAAATAAAGAAGGAGAAAACAAGTTCTTTGAAGGGGGAATAGCCCACGAAAGTCACGACAACGTCAAAGTCACACAAACTGCGTCAACAAAGAGGAACGTCAATTTCAAGCTGAAATTTACAAACCCAATAAAAAGAGTATAAAAGGAAAATGTGGAGAAACTGTAAGCTGATTTAGTTTCTTAAAGGGTCAGTTCACCCAAATTACTATATTATATATATTCTCTCTAAACTCTAGTGGTGTCGTGGCATGCTGATAGTTTTTGTTTTAATTTGCTCGTGTTTGGAGAGAGCTCTTTCTGAGATTTCTGCCTTTAACCCAACATAGTGAAGGTAAATGTAATTTCAATTATGCCGCTCACAGCTTTAAAATACTACATTTGGACAAGACTAGGAGTTTACAGCCATGTTAGCGGCTCTGTGAGGCTAAATGCTAGCATCAACACGCTAACGTGCTCACAGTGACAAAGCTAACATGATGATGTTTGGCAGGTACAATTTTCACCATCTTAATTTAGCGTGTTAGCATGCAAACATTTGCTAATTAGCACTAAACACAAAGTGCAGCTGAGGCTGATGGGAGTGTCATTAGTTTTTTAGGTATTTGGTCATAAACCAAAGTATTGGACAACCTGATGATGATCGCGGTAGATCAACGATGAAGGGATCACCAAAGTTATTATGATTCATCCTGAGTGGGACATGTATATCTGTACCAAAGGTCATGGCAATCCATGTTATAGTTGTAATATGTCACCTCATGGTGGCGCTCGAGGAAAAGTCAGGGGATCACCAAAGTCAGTAGGATTCATCCTCTGGTGACCATGAATGTCTGTACAAAGTTTCAGGGAAATCCAACCAATAGTTGTTGAGAAGTTTCAGCCTGGACCAAAGTGGTGGACTGACCGACTGACAGACCGATGCTGTTGGTCATTTATTTCTAGAGACAATGTCCCTCATATTCCAAAAAACCCACCGAACGATACAGAAATGGATAACTATCTGCATAGCCACATACCTTATAGAAGAAATAGGAAACACAGTTTTTTTTTTTCTAACTTGGGTGAACTGATCCTTTAAGTCTTTTTTTTATTTTTTATTATACGGACACACAAACACACACACACACACACACGTTTGTACTGCTAATCTAAATCTAATTCTAACCTTGGCCAAAATGTCCTCATTTTCCAAAAACCGATGTCCTCACAGTGACAATAAAGTACAAAAGTACAAGAGCACACACATTAAGCCCCTGCATTGTGCAACAGACTTCAGAGAACAAACAGTTGATAAAGTGACCATTTCTAAAGGAGGACAAATCCAGCCGTCACCAGCTTCTCTCTGACATTCAGCTTGTTTTCTGATGGACACAAAACACAGTCAAATCACTAAGAGTGCGTGCCCTTTGCTCATCATGGTTAAGTTTCATTCACGTCAGGTTGAGAGAGAATACAGCAGAACGTGTCCCGAGATCACTGCGTCTACGCTGTGCAGCCTCAGAGGAGCTCACCTGTGATGCTAGCTGGGTTGGTTACTGGTTTCACTACGCTCAATATAACTAATGGAGTCCAGCTCAATATTTAATCTGTGTAATGTGGAGATGGGAACATATATCTTGTCACCGAGAATGAAATCGCTCAATCTCATTAGTGAATTAGGTTGAGAGGTTCAGCCCAAGTAGACATTAATGCAATACTTTATTTATGGTATCAAAGTGAGCCACTAAGAGGCCACTTTGCTGAGTAAATCTGAAGCTGTTGCAGTTTGCCTTTGTTTCCGAAATTAAGTCTCACATTTGCATATACATTCTTCTATTCAAGCAAAGTAAAGCCTCTCCAAGCTGAAGTAAAAGCTCGTATAAATATTTCGTCCTTTAAAGTGCTGCTGCTGCAGCCGGGTTGCGCACATTAATGATCTAAAATCACTTGCATGTTCAAAGTCACATGCCGAGCGCAATTTAGTGAATGCCATCAATAAATCATTTTGAGGATTCTCAGCTCTTTGGGAGGCTGAGTGTCTCTGGCCTTGAAAGCCTGTATGTTCAGTGAAAACATTGAGGTCACCAGCCAGTGGTGGTTATCTGACTCCAGTCTGGAGTCTCAGGTAGAGGACAGATTTCACTGTGAGAAATGCAGAGCGTCTCCTGCAGTTACACCATATCTCTGACACATACACACCACCCAGGGGCGGCCTGACGAGCACGGCCAAGTTTGGCTTTGGCAGGATTTCGCTGGCACAGTTCGGGCGATGTGTTGTTATTTTATCTTTTCTGCAGATTGTAAAATGTAATACTGTGTGACTGTGAAACATCAGTGCTGACTTTTATCACAAAAGTACACATCAAAGACAGAACAGCGCCCAAAGCATTTTGCATTAGTTTAGGAAAACTCAGCAGAACTGTCATCACAAGGTACAACGACATAGCAATGGCCTTAACACAAATGCCCCACAGCAAAGAGCCTTTGATGTGAGAAGAAGAGAAAACTTTCAAAATGACAGTTTCTGTCTGTTTGGGAATCAGGTGAACTCATCAACCGTCTTAGCGGCGAAGAGCGGGAAGATGCTCCCAGCTCATAGCTCATCTCAGACTTTGACAATGACAAATCAAAGTCATGGAGCAGCTACAGACTCTCACCTCTCCATCTCCACTCGTACTGTACAGTAAGTCGCTGCCTGCCAACACAGCAAACTTGAACTAAAAAGTCTAAAAATTCCTCGGGCGGATCGCCAGCTGTCAACAAAAGACATCATTGGGACTGAGTCGGGCTGATAACGTTTCAAGGAGAAGTATAAAAAGAAACTGAACAGCATCACTATGTACAAAGGAGGATTACGCATTAATATTACTTCTAATTGTAGAAGCCGGGTCAAATCTAAGGACATTTAGCAGAACATGGACACACTGTCTCTCTCTGTTAATGCACTTGGCTCAGTAGGTCAGCCATCACTGCCACTGCAGCAGAGCAGATGTATCCCTAAACAATTCAAATGACAGCTGGCGTCCAACATCTATCCTGTCTGACCTGACCTTTTGAGTCTTCAGTCACTCTGAGGAGAAAAAACTTCCTGTTGTTATACCCTATAAAAACGAGAGGGCACGGTCTTTACTGAGTTTGACAAGTAAATCAGTTTTAAGGAGCTGGAAGTGGTGGGGAAATATTTCATCATCCTGACTTATGCTTCTACATCTGACAGGCATCTGTGAGTACACATGGATGTGCATGCATAATCTATTTCACTGCAGGAGCAAAATTTCCAACGTGGAAAAGTGCACTTTAGAAATAGCGCTCTACTAATATCACAAACACTTTGGGCTCGCGTAGAGCCTTCACACTCAAACCACAAACCAGGGACATTACATTATACTGAATAGCACAACAGTAGAGCGTGTCGAGAGTGTATTTGATGCGATGTTTCACACAAGTGATAATACTGCATATGGAGTCATTTAGTCAGTAGGCTTGTGTTTTGTTAAGCGGTTTTCTGTGTCAGAAAGATATGATTTAAAAGAACACCACCGATTTTACATGTCAAAGTCAATTTAGCCTATAAAAATATTTGTTTAATGTCTGTGGCTCTGGAGGAGCTTGAGAAAATTACTCAAGTATATCAGTATATTACTCGAGTATATCAGCTCACCAATTTTACACATCAAAGTCTGTTTACAGGTCTTGGGGAGTACTACTGTACAGTTGTATAAAGCCTTTTGTAGCTCCAGAGGGAGCTGTGCGAAGTCTGATAAATTGCCTCAAGTGATGTCACGTGAGTCGGTTGGGGCTGAAGACTACAAGTATGAAAAAGAAAAAAATCTGGGGGTGTGGAGTTAGAAAGAAGCGAGCTTACCAGACCTCTGTAGCCCGCTCCTCATCTCTGCTTGAGGCTAGCAGCTCGAGGCTACATTAGCCGCTACGAGCATAACACACCTGAATGTCCGACCCAACTGTCGGTGGTCAGGTTGCATTGTGGGTAATGTAGGCAAAAGAAGAATACGTGGAATAAAAAAGATGATATCTCTGGTTCTTTTGATCCTTTCTTTAAAAACTGTCCATCATGAGTCCGACAATGTTATTGGAGTGTAATGCTAAATCGGTGGTGAACTCTTTCAACAGTAAGCCTCTATTACAAACTAAAGGCATGGAGTTCGAACGACATGGCTTTTACCAGGCAGGAAGGGATCTAATAAACAATAGAGCTGAAACAATTCATCTGTCTTCTAAATTGAACACATATGAAGTCAAATCACCTTTTTTATCAGATGGAAATGACACAAGCACTGAGAAAATGAAAAGGAAACACACACACACATCCAGTGCCTGTGTGTTCAAGTGCGTGTCATTAGCAGGATAGATTTAGAATTAATTTGTCTGCTTGTGAGTGCGTGTGCGAGCGCATATGTCAGTCTGCGGGAACCAAGTAATGACAGACTAGCAACAACAGGCACAAAAGCCCCTCAGGCAGGGAAGGAAAGGAGCAGCTGGTGTGGTGGAAGTTGAAGTATAAACACTACGAACTGGATTTAAATAGTAAGACAGAGTCAGCTTCCAGGAACTGGCTGATAGTTTGTTCCAAAGGGGGCTTGATGAATTAGAAGACGGACCTTATAATCAACTTGTACAGTTAGAGAGAAGCAGTAGAGAGTGAGTAAGACTGCAGTGATGTGAATGATGTTTTCTGATTCATTTAAGTGTTTCCGGCTTCAGCGTTTGAATAAACTGCATATAAATCATTGTGGAGAGGGGATATGTGCTGGAAAGTGCATTGCAGTAATCAAGTCTGAGGCAAACAATTGCCTTAATAAAGTTTTCTAGGTCAGCAAAAGAGGAAATGTCTTTATCGTGAAGAGAGAGCTATCTAGGTTGAAAAATGTTTTGGATATCGACGTGACTGTCAGAGGAGTCTGGATCAAAGAGGTTTGAAAGAGCCTTCCTGTTGGGTAAATGTGCATGTGCAGCTACTGACAATTAAAGGAGTGGAAAGAAAAGCTTGTTTTAAAATGAAAATTTCAGCTTGTCTGTAGTGAAGGAAAGAATATTGCTTCACAGCCATTTTTTTATGTGTAAAAAAAGAGGATTCAAGCTTTTTAAAACTGCCATTATCAACATATTTATGCATACAGATGTGTTTCTGAATCAAGACAGTAAGGATATATGAGAAACAGTGACTGAAAGAATGCAGCACAATTCAGTGCTTAAGTATTTAACTGCTTTATTGTGAACAGGGACCATAAACGTACGGCGGAGGCTTGACTACCAATTTAACACAATCTGTTGTAAAACTCACTAAATGGTAACCTGCTGCGACGAAGAACGCACCTTTTGCAACATATTAGTCACAACGAGATCGTTACATTATCTAGCATCAAGGACAATTTGCACAAGCAAGAGGCGAAAAAGCTCAGTTTAAGGAGTGAATAATTTACACAGGATTAGAGTAAAAGGTGCGGAGGCCGAGGGAGGGGAGAATGAAGATGATACTCTCATGCAAACTTACAGAATGCTTTCTAATTTACAAACAGCTACTGGGAACTGTCTGCTGGGGGGATGAAAACACCTCTGTTATGCATTGAAATATGGTAATGATGTCTGTGCATTTCTATCATCCCTCATAAAGAAAGGTTTACAATGAGACATCTGAAGGGGGCGACACATTTTACTGTTGGGCTATTTCAATGACTGATCCTCCCCTGGGACTTGTAAGTACTAAATATACCAACAAGGCTGATGAATATACTGTAGCTAGTGCAACTTTTAATGCAAAAGATAAGAACCTAATGTAGTATTTCTTTGCTGAAAACCTATTCTGCATCTTGAATAAGAGCAGATGAAAACAGCTGGATCAGCTCATTCAATTTGACTAAAGGCACTGTAAAAAAACCACACACCATCTTCTTTAAAAGTAAGAAAATCCATTAACATGATTAAATATGGTGCCATTCATGATTTTCAAGAGCGGTTTTCCCTTTTAAGTTGATTTAATTAACAAAAAAAAAAAGAAAAGAAAGAATCTGATACATGAAAGCTTTCTGGCAACATACGTCCACCCTGCAGAAAGTGGCACCATTAATTTTGCGGCTGCTCGACAAAGACACGAGTGCTGAAGCGCAGGAAGAACTGTAAGTAATGCAACAGTGCTCCGAGGCAAGGTCATAAAACTGTCCAAGTGTTGGACCGTCTCAGGGGGGAAGGCTGACAATCTATATTCATCCACTGAGCCCTGTGAGGAGTTCCTAAATCTTATCAAAAATGTATAATGAACTGTTAATGTGGCCTCAAAAAGATGATGATCAGTCTATACTACAGTCTACAGTCATTTATGCAATCACAGGGCTGTATCGATTTCTACTTTGGAATGAAGGAAATGAAAATAAATAAAGTTATTAAAGCCTTCCAACAATTTCATGTTGGAAATATAATTTCATTGAGTAATCGCACCGTCCCATGCTGCAGAGAAACTGATATTTAACACTTCACTTCACAGGAAGTTATTTGCTTTGGTAGATTTTAAGTCAATAAAGAACAATTTTCTGCAAAGCTCACTGACCGCTAAACCCATGTGTGACATCCCATAAAGCACACGTTTTAACATTAAAGGAACATTTAGTGTGACAGCAGACTGCTTGACCCCTCAACATCAACAGTTAAAGAAGAAGGAAAGTGTTTCAACATTACCTGTATCTCTCGTGCATGGTATATGATAATCAGCCCCAGGAGAATGATTGTAGAAAGGCTTATCAGGCATTTTAGAGCTAATGAATACAGGGACTCCTGGAAAAGAGCAACAACACTAAAGCCAAACAAGACACAACATCATGACATAAACAAGCACATTCTCATATGGTGAACCAGCAGCTGTTACATGTGTGATCAAAATCTGGAGGAAAGAAAATACATGTAAGTAATAATTCATCCTCTTAAGGTGTGCTGCAACAAATTCTGACATGTGATCTCCCTTTGTACTGTTGGGGTTCCCCTTCATGGTTGGACAGCAGTGGGCCTTTTGGCCTGCATGGGACACTTTGCAGTGAGCCCACACTTCTGTTGCCTGTTATTTTAAAGTGCCTGCTTTACTATAACACTTTTGGCACAAGTTGTTTTTTGTTTTTTTTTCAATTTAAAGGGTTTGCTCCGTCAGTCACATGCCACTAAATTAACTCTGAACGGCATGGGCTTTGAGAAAATACGCACCTTTCCATAGGCTCCCCATGAGAGTTCAGTCTCTATAACCATAACAACGATCCCAAACATCCCAAAGATTAAAGCATAGTCGCTGAGCCGCTTCCTTTTCTCAAACAAGGCCCTCCTGTGCCCGAGCTTTTCCCCAATGTTCTGGTTCTTCTTTTTACCCGATTTACCGCCGCTGTGGCTGCAGCCTCCCCCTCCGTCTCCCGATGCGTAAGGCATCAGGGTGGTGGAATTATTCTCCGGCTTGGATACTAAAGTGTCCGACGCATCTGCGGCGGAGATGGGCTGCAAAGGCTGGGACTCGGAATCAAACTCGTGTATGTTTCTGCGGGACGAGCTCAAGTTGCTCAGCGGCCGCATTACGCCGCCGTTGTATCTGCAGCTGCTCATGGCTATTTCATTGTAGGAGTTACTGTCTTTGTGGCTGCTGCCCAGGCTGCCCCGCTGCCGATCGCGGCAATGCTGCTGCTGATGGTGAGGATGATGATGCCTGGATGAACTACCATGACTAGAGGGTGTGAACTCGCAGACGCTGTACTGGCAACCTTGCCTCGAAGACGTTTCCGAAGGTGTCCTTAAAGTTCCCACAGTGGTCGGCGACGTCCCGCGAAAGACGAGGCTTTTTCTCGCATCACAGGTGCAGTTATTGCAGGTGCAGCATTGGTCGTGCTGCTTGCCGAGCCGATCCTCCCGCCCGCAGTAGTGCTGGTACTTACAGTGCTGGAACTGCTGCTCTGGAAAGAAATCGTTCTGCAGCTGCAATGGGGTTTCCATGTCAGTGCTGCTGTTTAAAGCAGCAGTCGGGTACCACACAGCACCCGACGAAGGGCGTTAGGGTACTTACGGGAGGACAGAGCCGTTGCATGAATAGACCCATTTCGGCTCCGGTAGAATGTGAGCGGAGCCTCCGATTGGGCAGAGGGGACCAAAACAACTGGCTCGACGTCATGAACAGGTTGCAACCATGGGATGTGAAGCCCACCCTTATTTCATCAGGATCAACAGAGGCTACACAGAATTATTGCCTTTTTTTTCCCTCTCCATTTTTTTGGAGATCCACCTGCACTTTTACACCTTTACAAGAGCTTTTAATAAAAATACTTCACTTTTTTCTTAAACTGTAGCCAAAAAGTAAAAGGATATATTTTAAAAGTATCAATTAAAACACATATACCGGTGAGGTTTCTCCTTTTTCTACTGGTTTTAAAGTCACACCTCTGCACTGTGAGATACTGCCATTCTCACAGATGTTATTTAGCCTTTGCACACAACACCCACCAGCCAGGCCTATTCATAAATTCCTGACTGATTTCCCATTTATTGACTTCATAGGAAACACACGTAGCTCGCTGTCACAGCTGATTTACACAAGGTGCTGCTTCCATTCAGCTCATTGGCCGGCTGACCATGTGACCGCGCGGGCCTGTAGAAGCACCTATATGGCCGGGGCTCGCGTCTGCAGCCACAGATTGATGTGACCGCTGGTGGCTGCGTTATTAATGGAGTAGAAGAGTTATATCACCCCGAGGAAATACAGCCAACTGCCTGAGATTGAGCTGCTGTGGAGGCATAAACCAAAGGCTGAAACCCAATCATCCACACGTCCTGGCGCTGCAGCAGCAACAAATTTAGTCTCGGGGCTGTTAGGCTGTATTGGAGTTATGTTTTTGTGTTTGTGGTGGGATTTTAGTCAGAGCTGCACCGCTTGCTCACAAAGCTTTCCCTGCTTCAGTTGCATCGGAGTCGTAAAGTTCTCTCTCTCTCTCTCTGTCTTTATATATACATCATCTGAACATCATGCATGGAACCAGCAAACAATAAAGAATCTAAACACCTGTAAAGTTGGAGTTTAAAATATATAAATGTTGCGTGATATTATGTATGAATGTGTTCTGAAAGTGGAGCTGTCCGCGGTGCTGAAAGTCAGTCCATCGTGAAGTAACTTTCAGCACCGCGGACAGCTCCACTCGCTCATTGATCACAACCAACCCTTTAATAAAACAATCCTTCTGCACAGGATCGCAATGCGCACTTACTCCTGATTGGATGGGTCCACATGCCACGTGACACCTCCCACCTTCTGGAGGCGGAAGCTTGTTTTTTTTCTTCTCTCTCTCTCTGTGTGTGGAATCCAGTGAATGAAGAGAGTCTGCATAAATTCAAGCCACAGGATGCTCAAGGTGTCGTCTCCGGGCAACATTTGACTCGTGTTATCATTCTGTGAGAGGGAAGAGCCCTCCGGAGTGGTCCATTTGAGCTGAATTGTCATCTTTCTATACAGTATTACCTGTGTCACTTATGTCGTTATGTTCCAATTACCTCAGAATCAGAATCAGCTTTTTTGGCCAAGTATGTGTGCACATACAAGGGATTTGACTCATTGCTCTCAGTGTACTTGCACAGAAATAGACACAGCAACTAAGAACAAGGACAACAAAGCATATATACAGTAAGCTATATACAGCGTGCAGGATTTCTGTGGGTAAAATCCTACCCAAAGTAGTCTGTTTTCTTCCTTCATTTATCTAATGAGTTCCCTCCTGTCCAGGTTTTGACAGCAATTTAATCAGAAGCTCCCTGATCAGTTTTACCCCCAACACGCTATGAGTTTTGCTTTATGAATCTGAAAGTTAATGGAACTTTTTCCAAATATCCGATAGCCTAAGAGATGCATGGGTGTGCAAGTCTGAGCGTACCCACTGTGGCATTAATTGTTGTTTATGTGCATCTATCTATCTATCTATCTATCTATCTATCTATCTATCTATCTATCTATCTATCTATCTATCTATCTATCTCAGAATGACTTTTTCAGCCATGTAACCTTATTAATTAAAATTCCAAAAACTTCTAGCAAGATTAAAACTGTTTGATATCGATTATCACTGCCACCATTTAGGCTTAAAACACTGTCAAAGTCAAGTTTCTCATACAAGCATATTATTTAATCAGGTAAGTCTCATTGGGATTGAGATCTTCAGATTTTCAAGGGATACCTGATTGCTTGTAAAAACAAAACAAAACAGGATACTGCAGAACAATAATATACATCAAAATATAGGAAAGGCAGCAAGGTATAAAATATATTAATAAGTAGAACATAAAATCAAATTTCTATATTTGCTCCCTGCTCAGGGAGATCTGTGATGAGCCTTCATAGTTGCTCATGCTGTCCCATGTGAGTCCTGAAGGCCGGTTAATCACTCAGTTAGAGATTTATGATCAAGGCACTATAATTAGTAGAAGGGAATTCATATTAGTCATACACATATTATTCATTTATGTTCTGTTTTATTGTCTATGGATCTGGTTATTGCCCCCCCTAGTGGTGGAAAAGACTGTGGAGACCGACATGTCAGTGCACTTGAAAAGGAAGAAAGTGAAGAGAAACACAATCTAGAGAGGTGCTGGCTCACATGAAAGGTAGACATGAGAACTTTTATTAATTAAGACACAAACTGACATTTTGGTACATTTTGCCCTTTTCGGGATAAAACCACATTTCATCCAGATGACATGTAGACAGTAGACAGGTGTTTCACATATGAATAGAAGGTGTAGAGAGGTCATTTATAGTCCACACACAATTAAATGTACAGACGGGGCTCGCTGAATGGTTTGGTGAGTGTGAAAATGATGTGAATAAAATGCTACAGCCTTTACAGTCACCAGACCTCAACCCAGTTTCACACCTATGGAAGATTTTGGACCGACGTGTCAGACAATGCTCTCCACCACCATCTCCATAACACCAAATGATACAATATAAACTTTAATCTTCAAATCTATTTAGTGATGTCTGTGACTGTCTCTGATGCTGTATGTCCTTTTGTTATGTCTGGCTTTGTTTGTTTTTCTTCCTATCTGCTGTACTCAGGTCTCTCTCGCAAAATAGATCTTGATCTCAATGATATTACCTGATTAAATAAAGGTGGTGTATATAAATGAGGGAATATCTTGTGGAGGAATGGTGTTCATCCCTCCAATAGAGTTCCACAGACTTGACAAGGAGCACTGAAGCTGTTCTGGAGGCTCGTGGTGGCCTGACTCCACACTAAGACACTTCATGTTGGTTTTTCCTTTAATTTGCCACCCGTCTGTAAATGTGTAAATACATTTTTTTTATTTTTTGCTGATTCCTATCGAATATCTAACGCAGACATGTGAATGTTAGCTGCCTTTCTTGAGTTTTTTTATGTGTAACGTAAATTGTTGGGTTCATGAATAAAAAGTTTGTGAGCTGCACAGCCCTCTCCGGCTTTGTGCAGCCCTCTCTCCGCTCTCCCTCTGATGTACCTTGAAAGGGAAACATAATGCCGCCTCACACAATCACAGAGTCAGCACCACTTTACTGCCCGACTCCATGTGTTTACCTACTGGACTGTGTTTTGATCAACCTGACAAGTAGGTAGAAAAATGTGGAGGGAGGCACGCAGCAAAGTGAGCACCCTGCTTAGGTTGACAGAAACAGCCACTCAGATGCTCAGCAGTCATTTCCCAGTTTCCTTTGGGTGAAGGTACTGATCCATTAAGACCAAGAACATCAAGAACACCCTTGACCTTAATAGCTTCTTCCTGAGAGTTGTGGTCATTCTTTGCCGACCTTTTTTACTGTGAATCTCCTCTATAAAAAGAACTTTTCAGACAGCTTTCACTTCAGAGACATCTGTACTTTAGTATTATTAGTACATGTATTTTCCTACAGTTTCTGCACATTCCTGAACTGTATACTGGGAGCCTGGCATCACACTTAACACAACACAATAAAAGGCTAATTAAGGCAATCTAAATGAACAAATCATTTTAGAACATCTCATTTAGTGCACCTGTGCCTCAGATGTACTGTAGCTCTGAAAGTTATCAATATGTCTTTGCACCAGTGTCACCATGGCAAATCCCTGTACATTTATTATTAGAAGAAACTTTGGTTGTTTGAAGAACATTGATCGCTTTTAAATTCCCGAGACGACAAGGTGAGAAATTGCTTTTGTTATGTTATTGTTATGCGCAGAGGTTTCATTTTGCTTCCAGACTTCTTTTTAATAACTTCAGGGCCTCAGATGACCCTGACGCCACAGATGAGAAAGATCAAAGCAATGATTGAGATCAACATCTAAACGATGCTACTGTACTGTGTTAGACAATAGCTGAGAGGACAACAAAGCATGTGGTTTGAAATGTCAGTGAACTTCTGCAGCAAATTACAGGTGTGCATTGTCTAAAGTTCATTTGTCCATTTGTGTACATTTATAGCATTTTATAACCAGTAAAGCTGTAGGATTAACTGGTTAACTGACTTTACAGCTGTTCTCTTTATGTATATCATTATGTTTAAGCTTCATGTGCTTTATACAACTCTGCCATAGAGCTGAATTGTTGTTATGTTTCTGATCCATTTTGGTGGGTGTGGAAGTGAGTGTGCCCTCTTTAAAAACACAAAACTGAACGAGCAAAGACGTGACACAAGCTGATCATGAGGAATAAAGCATAAATTTGTTTTTTGTTTTAGTTTTTTTTTTAGAAAAAGCTGTTGGTTGAGCTATCTGATCTCCAGACTCTTATCTTTGTTTTGGTGGAGACCTTTCCGACCTCTCTAGAGTTTGACCGCATGGCCTAGAAATCAAATTAAGACACCATCTTGATTGCTGTTTTCAGACAACATTGCAGTCGACTTTCAAGGTTCAATAGATCAAACTGGTGATAACAAGGCCAAAAGTCAATGCCTATGAATAGTTAAACTCTAGTCCTTGAGCAAAACAAATTAAAAACAAATCCAACTTCTGTGGTTGCTATTTTTGAGTTCTAATAATTTATTTTAAAAAGACCTTTCAAGACTTTTCCACAACTTTATAATCTGTACTTTGGTCTTTGGAGTCTTAAAAAGCTAACAAACCTTACTGTGGGTCATGTTTGAATTTAGTGAATTCAATCTAATTAAATTTTAATGGTCACGTAGTTGTTTGACAGTTTGAAAGTTCACACCATGTACTTGAAAAATAAATAATTGAAACACAGAGAAAGCACCAGAAAATGTTCATCTTTTGCTTCACCAAAAGAAAGTGAAAGGGCTTTTGCGCTGCATATTATTCAAGTTAAAGCAGAAAATAATGATTATAATATTTTAGCATTTTGTATTCATGTTTATTCATTCATGTTTTTGTGGTTCAATATGCCACTATGAGTTTTTCTGTTTATAACGTTTTTTATATTATTGTTTATAGCTGTGGTTGTTCAAGCTCCTTCTTCAGCTTGACAGCCTCCTTTGGTTGCCTGTTGTGGTCAGAAGGTCGCCTGTCAAAAGCCTTTTATGCACCACATAGTAAATGATAAATATGATATATAATCATTATAAAACTGTAAGGGTTTAATATCTTAACAACAGTAGGGATGAGCACTTAAGACATTTTCAACACCAATATTGAAGTCAAGCTCCACCCACCTCAATATTTACACGAATACAACTTTGTTTGCATAACTTTTGTGAAAAATACTTTGAATACTTTGGAGGGAAAACCAGACGTCTGTTTGGGACAGTTGTATTTGCATTCAGATTCAAATGGAGCCTATGGTGCTCATTATCTGTGCAGAGTGATACTAAGTGGTCCCAAAAGTAAGTTAGCTGAGGATATAATTATTTTACAGGGGTCCTTGCAGCTCCAGCTACACTTAAAATATTTCAACCTTGACTCAACTTAGAAAATTGAGATAATGATTCACACAAAAATTGTCAAGTTAAATCACCATAATTGAATTCATCCAACTGAAAATAATTTTTCAAATCAAGGCAAACTATTTTACCATAGTTGGACAAACTATTCATTTTAATTGTAAGAGACCATTTCTTTACTAGTTTATTATAAGTTCTGGCTGTTAGTCAAGAGTGATTTAAAGTTGAGTTGAGGAATAAATAATTAACAAAGATTCAAATAAAGTATTTACAAACTAATCCAACTATCGAACAAAACTTACCCAACTAAGTAGTTGGCAGACTCCCCTCCGGCACACCAAGTTGGCCTCTTCCATTTCCTGCTTTTTCAGTATAAGAGGCCATTTTAACTGTTGCTGCATCTTTTAGCCAAGGGAAGACTCACTGAGGATCCATGAAAAAGAACAGAGGTACAATATAAGTTCATAAAAGCAAATATAAATGAGTTAATGACTGACTGAATGACAGAATGTTAACTATCAAACAGCAAACAAACTGTCAAACAAAAGTGTGTGCTGTCTGAAAACAAAAGACTGTCACATCATTACTTGAAATGTTTGTATATTAACACAAACACTGTTTGCTGTCTGCCAGCGGTGTGGCTGTCAGACACCAATAAGAATTATTCATATTTGTTCTCCACTGTTGACTTAATATAATCCAAATAAGAAACAACACTTTAGTCAAACTCTGACATTAAAAAACTTAGGCTAGTTGAACAGTTGACAGTTGGAATTACAAAATATACAGTGAATGAACACAACATTGTTCAGCATCTTTTTTCAGTGTACAGAGCAGCAGTGTCCAAATCGGACTTGGGTCGTAGTTTATAACTGTCTCTCTCTCTCTTTACTCTCTCTGTACTCTAAACCAACCAAACAATCGAATTTCCATTTATTTTGGTATCACATCATCCCAAACAATATATAGCCAATAAAATATGTTCTGAAATGATACAAAACCACCAACCAATACCAAAATTAGAAGTGAACCTGCTTCTAATATATGTCGTAGTAGTAGAACTAGAGCTTGTGCAGAACATTTTCCTCTTTGTGTTGCAGTCTTTACTAAAAGCCTCCAGCTGGACATCATTTACTCCATGTTTAAGTGTGTGTAAGCTGAATTAAGTGCTTTATTTATACAGCCAAAGTAAAGCCACAATCTGCTTCACAATCAAGATATAAAAAGACGAATGAAGGATAGATTACTAAAACAGAAACATGACTGAGGTAGAATAAATTTGCCCTGAAAATATTTTAATAAATAAATAATGGACAAGGCAGCAAGGACGGCAATGAAAAGAAAACAACACACAAAAAAGTAAATAAAAAATAAACTGAAGTGTAATTTGTAAAATTGCATTTTGAGATCCGTCCTTTCCTCCACGTTTCACCACAAATCCAATGTCACCCGCCTCCATTGTGCAGGAAATTAATTGAACATGATTTATTTAGCTTTGAGTCATATGGACACTGGATACCTGACTTGAGTGAGAAACTTGCCCGCCAGCAGCATTCTGCACCTGTTTTCACTCCAATTCCTCCTCTGATGTCCCTGATACCTGAATCCAGCGGGCTTTTAGGCGCGTCACACCTGACAGAAGAGCCATTTGTGTTGAGCTGAAGATTTACTGGCAATCTGGTTTAAGTGCCACACTCAAGGGCATGATGGCACGATATACAACATGGGATTTTGACTCTCGGGTTTCAAGTTTATTTCCATGAGCAAAGTGATATACCGCCGCTGTGCTGGTTCTTTTGTAATTTTGTCATTTGTAATATGGAGAATGGGCAACAAGCCTGCATGCATGGGCAGGAATTCACAGCCTAATTGGTCGGCCTGTCTTGTTACTTCATGCACAAGTGTGTTTTATGGCCGGATGACTCTGTCCGACTTAGGATGAATGTATCATATAAAGTGAGAAGTGTGTTTACTGACTGGTGTCACACAGACAACTTTGCAAAGACAAGAAGACTGTTTGGTTACTTCACAAAAACATATTTGACATATCTGACAGTTTTATTATTAATAACATCAATACTCGCAAACTTCTTTCGGCAAACTTGCTTTGTCTTCAGCTGTACCAGTCTGTTTCCTGCCAATGGAGATTAGGAAATTGATCCATTGTGACTGGCACTTTGAGGACAAATTTGACAAGCTCTGCATGTTTTATCTTTGAGTTTTGTGTGTGTGCATTTGTGTGTGCGTCAGACAATGAGAAACCTGAATGTAGGCGTCTTTGTCATTTTGTACAACTACAAAGTATGGGTACCGACAGCATTGCTCCGTGTATTAGCTTGCTGCTTTGAGCACAGCTACACTGATGAAGGTTTAACCCAAAGTCTGACATGACCTACATCTTTCACATTTGCTGCTCTTTGATCTCTTCTGGTCTGTAACCCATTAGCCCGTCCCGTCATGCACCTACAGATGAGAAAATGAATGAATGTCTTCCAGGAGAGACGGTCTGAAAATGTGCACAGTTATCAACAAATAATAGACAATATCACCCCTCCCCCATCTCTATGATGACTGGCTTTTCCCTCCACCTTTGAGTGGGGCTGTTCTGAACAACTTTTGATTTCTGACCTGGCCAGACGACGCAGCCCTTAGATGTCAGGATTGAGGTACAATACACTGAGCAAAACTGACTTTCTTTTATACCATGCTTCATGTAGAAAGGTTCAAAACATATAATTTTTATACAAAATGTAGAGCTCTACAGCCAGCAGGCAGTTAGCTTAGCTTAGCTTGGGTTGTGGTTTAACAAGGTTTTGTGTGGCAGTATTTCTAAACCATGAAATAGTTCCGTCATGTATGTGACATGTTAATTAGTGAGATTTGGAAGTGCTTGTATGCAGATTTTTTTAACCTTTGGACAAAGTGAGGCTAGCTTTCTACATGGTGGAACAATTTGTCTTTGTACAGATTAAACAAACTAGACATAACGTGTTGATTAGTGAATTTTACAGGCTAGCTTTCCCCCCTGCTTCCACTCTTTATGCTAAGCTATGCTAATTGCCTCCAGGCTCCAGCTATATGGACAGACATGAGAGTGGTATCAATCCTCTCATCTAGCTCATCTGTTTCCCAAAAATTTCATATTATTCCTTTAAGACATGTATTTCTACAGTTCCAGATAGATTCAGAAGCACATGACTAACCAATTTTTACTTTATAATTTCTCATTGCAGATAATTGGGCTTGTGAGTGCTTGATTGCGTGTGCTTTGCCCCACACATACAAGTTAACCAGCCATGGTAAAAGTCTGATTGCCCTGCCTATCAGAGCTGCAGTGGAAGAGTTGGTGAAGTCACGATTTGTCGCATTCATGTGGCTTTCATCTTAGCTTGGCTTTTGATTCCTGTTGAGCAGGGCACACTGACTGTTTCTGGAAATATTCAGCAGAGGTAGAGGAGAAGTTGTAAAAGCACCAGTTGGTATAAGTCACTCTGCCCGGACTGCAGTTCACACTCAGATAATGAGAATGTAGTGAGTGTGTGTCTGAACCTGAAAAGCTCCTTGTAAAGTGAACCTGTGAGCCATTCATTATTCATCGTGATCAAGCGTTGCCATGACTCTCTGTCTACTTGGGAGGACCTTACGAGTTTGGCACGACTCCTTTAATGTCTGTTTCTGCTGCCAAGTGGTTCTCTGACGGCCTGAAAGAAAAGAGGCCGGCCTCAGAGATGTTGAGAGACACATGCTAAGAATATCAACGGTGCTACTGCCACCTCATGGCAAATTTATCGTCAATGCAAGACACTGAGAGTGACAGAGAGGTGATGTTTTTTGGCAAGCTTGATTGATAATGTGTTTCGCTGATTAGTCGCAGCAACAATTTTGGGGGTTGTTCGTGCAGAACTTTGTCACACTTGACTGAGTACTCTAAGGCTTTTCACTACACAAATCGTTTCAAATGATGGAGCTTTAACCATTTATTTCCATGATACAAAAAGGTGAAAACGACACTTTTCCAAGGTGTTAACTTTCACTAAATTTCATTAGGCTGTCACTGCCATGGATAAAAAGTTTGCAGACATGGTGTATAACTCAAGATGCTTGGATAACAGTAAATGCCATTTTGATAATTGTGATGGAAAAATGAGGCTCCCATGAAAATGCTGAAGTGACATTTAGTATTTGTCTTGTCTGTCTGCAGGCCGACTTCAATAGTGATTAATGTCGCAACAAGACGAAGAGTCTGCAGCTACGCTAGCGGCTCTGTAAGGCTTTACTTGGGCATGGCGCTCTTGAAAAATGCTCTATAAATAAAATGTTGTTATTGTTATCATTATTGTGGTGCTTGGAGATCAATTTTAACGTCAGCATGCTAACATGCTCATGATGATAATGCTAACATGCTCATGACGTTGATGTTCAGCAGGTGTAATGTTTGCCATGTTCAGTGTTAGTGTAGCGTGACGGGAATGCCTTTTGTAGAGCAGCCTGACAGAGGACATCAATGTCTGGTCCAGATTACAAACACTGGATAGATTGCCATGAAATGTGGTCAATCTGCTGGTGGACCAGTTTGTCACATCTCAGCTTGGCGCAAGTATTATTGAGAAACTGCATATGGTAAATGTGTAACAGCAACACAGGTAGACAGCACGTTAAGTGACTCAGTTACACTGTAATGTAGTTTGCTAACCTTAGCAAACATTAGCCATCATAAGCTACTGGTTATACCAGACCAAGCAAGGCTGTAGCTGCAATGTGTTTTTTCATGTTTTTTCAATTCAACCTTTTTATTTGAAGAGTAAGACTGTTGTTACTTCTTTCAAAAGTTACATAGTTTTGATTTAAAGCCAGTCATCTTCACAGTTCTTAGACCAGTGTGTCCTCCACATGCTGGAGCTGCAGTCACTGGTTTATAAGGAGCTTTAAAAAGAAAAAGCACACACATCTGTGTTTTGCTCACAGTGGGCGGTCTGACAAATAGACTCCCAGCTGCTCAAAATAACTTGTATCCAACAATAAAGTTGGCGATGTTCAGCAGTTGAACAGCTGGTCTTTGTGCACGTTGTTGTTACTGAAGAGATCCAGACCTTCGTAAAATGTGCAGCGTAAGGAGTTTGATACCAGTGGGGTAATTTTGTCCTGCATTAGCAGGTGGCTAAAAACATAATTTACTTCATGTAGGTACTGTAGGATAATGTAACTTGTGATGGTTGAGGTTTTTATATGTTGTTAAAGTTTCACAACTGAAGCTTTAGCTTGGCTCTTTTGTGATCCAATTTCAGGCTTTTCCATTTCCTCTCTCCGTTCTCAGTGGCTATAAAACCAGCCATCCTTCTCCTCTGCCTTTGGCAGGTGCGGCATATCCCCCAGTTCCCATTTATAATCAGCATCTGGTCTCACTTTTCCCTCCTCAAACACAATGAGGCGCATCTCTGTATTTCTCACTCTGATCTCAGTGCCCTAATTTCTTCTCTTCCTTCTCTGTTGTTTCTCTCTGGCTGGCTTTGAAGGAACAGGGTGGCACTTTTTAGCTCCTTCACCGGGATGTCTTTCATGTGCCTTATCAGACGCCTGCAGGAATTCAACCAACCTAGCACTTTTAGCATAGTTTACACAGTTAGTCTAGAGTTTAATTGACTTGGAACACATTTGTGAGTTTCCCAAAGTAAAAGACAATACACAAGGGTTCTTTCTGTTATTCTCAATGTTGACTCCTTAAGAAAAATCATCAATTATGAAAGGGAGCGGTTTTAAGACATACAGCTTTTTATAGAACAGAATTGAAAAAAAGAGGAAGTATTTCTTTTTTTCCCTTTGTCCTCCAACAAAGAACCAGACCGAACTATTGGATGAATTACCATGAAACTCTGTACTGACATTCATTGTCCCCAGAGGATGAATCCTACTGACTTTGGTGATCCCCTGACTTTTCTAGCACTACCATTAGGTTGACATATTTATGATTATTGAGAAATATTTCAATAACTATTCGATGAATTGAAACAGACATTCGTGGCGCCCAGAGGATGAATCCTCATGACTTTGGTGATCCCTTGACATTTCCTCTGGTGTCAAAAGCAGGTCAAAGTTTTCAGTTTTCCAGTGAAATACCTCAAGATCTACAAGATTGATTAGCACAAAAATTTTGTACATACTGGCTCCCAGACGATGGATCCGAATGATTTTTGGTGATCCGATGACTTTTCTTCTAGCACCACCATGAGGCTGACATCTGCAGTCATGGTATGTCCATTCATGTCCCCCTCAGGCTGAGGTGTAACAACTTTGGTCCCTGGACTTTGCAAGAGTGCTGTTGTGTAAGTACGGCCTCACAGTGGTCTTGTTTCTTTTCCTTTGACCCGTACAAAGAAACAATCATAGATATTACCAGGAACCTGTCTTGCGTGACTTGAAGATCTTTCATCTCACCCTTTCCTCTTTCATGGACCCCAGTGGCAATAAGCCTTTAGCTTTATCGTGTTTTTATCCTCAACAATTTTAATTGTGTGTCAGGACTAGGTGATTGTAGTGTTGTATTTACCTTTGTCATTGTCAAATCTGTTTCAGTCCCTGGAATGATCTTAATCACTCAGAGGTGTCACGTCTATAGTCAGAAGAGGTAAACAATGATACCTTGGTGGATGCATCAGTGATTACTCATTATTCCAATGAGTTTGCTCAGTGCAGTGGCGTTTGTGCAGCATCAGCCATTGTCATTTGAGTATGGATTACTTTTGTGTATAAATTGATGGAGATGACATGTAAAATTTGCTCACAATGCCTTGTTTATACGCAGTGTCAGCTATTCCTGTTTGTGTCAAGCTGTAAATAGAGCCTCTCTGGCAGCTGCAGGGGCTTTCATCTCCTCCAGGAAACAGTCCTCCTGACAGCTTTTTAGAAGTTTAGGTCTCTCAGTGGTCTGTCTGGAGTGTGTTGTCATCCGAAGCCGCCACCTCCCGCAGACGATGCAGGACAGCCGTCACCAGCTCCTTCCTGGAGGTCAGCTGTGTGACATCTGGCAGGATAGTCCGTCTGACAGAGTGATACCGCAGGAGGTTTCTGTTTTTAGTTCAGTGTAGGCCTCCATTAGAATCAGGTTTGTGTATTCAGCTCTCACAAGCCACAGATTAGAGGACGTGCATGATTGCATCATTTTGGTATAAGGACAAATCCACCAAAGGGCCTAGGGAGGATGTGTGCAGGGTTATCTGGGAAAATCGTGCATCTTAAAGGAATAGTTCGACATTTTGAGAAATATATTACCCACCAGCGCTTCTAAAGCTCACAAATAAATGCGTGTAAAAATAACATGTTGTGGGCAACCTATTTCTTGGCCAGTCGCAGTAACTTCCTGAAGTCTCCTCCTCCTGCGCCCGACCAGGAAATAGCCTGGCACATAACCCCCCCCACAACATGTCGTTTTTACACCATACACACTGTCTTTATGCTAAGGTAGGCTAACCGGCTGCTGGTGGCAGCTTCACATTCACCGTGCAGATATGAGAGTGGTATAGATCTTCTCATCTAGCCAATATGTTGAACTATTCTTTGATTGACTGTGGATCTGTCAACTCCTGCTTGTTGTGATTTTGGGTGTTGTGATGTGTCCCCAAAAGTCTCCATAAAATGAGAATAATTTCTTCATGTGATGTAATTCCTGATTCTACACTGTAAACCAAAGGGACATCAGTTAACAAGTGAAAGGCTGTTAGATTTTAAGGGAGGGGCAGAGGGGGGGGGAGTTTTTTTTTCATCATTACAGATTCACAGTTTTTCAGGAAGTTAAAGTGTCCATTTCTTGGGATCTTTAAGAACTCCTGCAGCTATATACACATTTACATATACATTTATATATACACACATATACAAACATGTAAGCCCATATCTCTACCCCTATGTGCACACTTAAAAACAAGTATTTTCGTCCAGCAGCTCAGCCCTTACCTCTTTAATAATGCCAAATGATGCCAGAGAGGACAGCTTATCTTTAGTTTGAAAATTATTCCACATAATGAGTGCAGCGATACTGAAGGCAGCCTTCCCCCACTCAGTCCTGTACCTTGGTGTTTTTAGAGTGACCCAGTCTTGAGTTTTGTCAACATCAGATGCTGTTAACTAAAAAATCCACCCTCAAAGTTGTCCTTGTTTTACTCATTTCATTTGCACATTTCCCAAGCTTTTAAATAGATCGCAAGACAATAAATAACCGTTTTTAGTGCCGTCTGTCCAAAGTCTTTCATCATCATTTGACAAAATCCTTGAGAAAAGTTATGCAACTGACAAACATAGCACACACTTCCATTACACTTCCCGTTTGGTCTGAAAGAGGCCAAAAGTTAATCATTTCAGACCAGAGTTAAATGTGTGCTTATCTGAAGAGACTCCAGACATGACAACAACCAGACTCCAGCTATGCCACAATATTTAACACTCCTGGTAGGTAATATTTAAATTATTTTGTGTGTCTACCTCACGTTTTTTTTCTTTTATGATGACTCTTCAGAATAAGCTCTATTAAATAAAAAAAAAAACCCCACATACTACAGTTAACTAAATGCTCTGAGTGAGTGCTGTAGCTTGCAGAAGCAACATAAATAATTCAGCACTGACAAACGTAAGCTTTGGGAAATGTGTTAATGGGAAAGAAGAATTTGATGATCCAACATGTTTGAAAGTGAACATGTAAAATGTATTTACATTTGTCATAACAGACACATGCTCAATTTCTGCAGCTAGACTGTCCTCTTGTAATCGCCGCCATTTTTAGCTCTGGCATTGGTGGGACGTTTCAGTATGGATTCAGTGTATCTGTGATGACTTCTCCCTCTCCTGTAAGTAGAACTGCAAAAAGAGATGGTAAAATGTAAAAAAAATGTAGTTGTATACAAGTGGGTTTTTTTATAAAATGTATTCATACTTATATTAAAAGAAAACGTGATAAAACTTACATTATGCTGGCATAACTAAAATGAAAATGAGACAAACTGTACATGTGATAATTGCAGTTTATAAAGGAGCTGGTGAACAAAACATGCCTGCAGAGATATAGTGTCTCCTTGGAGCAGTGGCAGGTTTCTCTCATCTGGTCCTTCACTGTGTCCATTTTCTGCATCGGGGGGTTGGTGGGCTCGCTGGTGGCTGGTTTACCAGTATCAAAATTTGGCAGGTCAGTGTACATGAGCAGAAAAAACACAACATCAATTAATGTAGCATCATCAAAGATCAATAATATAAAACTTTTAGCTTTTGTTTCCTGTTTTTTAAAAGATGGTTTCAGGCTTTAACGCAGAAGTCTCTGTCTCCTTGTCCCACAGAAAGCAATGCCTTTTGTTAAACAATTTTGTGGCTATAATTGGAGCTGTGTTGATGCTCTTGAGCCAAACAGCCATGTCCTTTGAGATGATTATGGTGGGACGATTTCTCTACGGCATCAATTCAGGTGAACCTACTGTATGAGGAAACCCATTACATCTCTCTTTTTCTTTTTAATTTCTTCATAGATGGCTGCTCCATCACTCTTGGCTCCCCATTTAACCCTACAGACAATCGATTTCTATTTATACTTGTCACTATTATATTTCTACGTTCCCTAGGTCATTTGTCACCCAGTTATTGATCATTATTGACTCTTTTCACAATGTATGATTCCCTTGTGTATGCCTCTAGGAGTCAGTCTCTTAGCTCACACCATGTACCTTGTTGAATGCGCCCCCAAGAGGCTGCGAGGGATGGTGGGTGTGACAATTGCTACCTTCATCTCCTTGGGGAAGTTCTGTGGTCAGCTGCTGGGGATCAGGTGAGGTGTCCGGCATCATAGATACTGCGGAGAGTGAAGTAAGGGGTCAGATGGTGGTAGGTTCAAATGACAGCTCACATGTGGACAGACCTCTCTTAAAGACCCATAGTGTCCCCTCTGCATGAAATCTTAAATCAAGAGACTGTTTATTATTTACAGATAGAGAATGTTTGTTTTTGGCTAATCCAATGAATTAAATGCATTCCACATTGATGCAAAAAATAAGCTATGGCGATATTGTAAATTGAATATTTCCATAAAGGTGTCCTGCTCACTGATTTTGCATTTACAGCCACCTCAGTATAAACAATGTGACAAAATATCCAATGGTTGACCAGTTTTGATTGTCAACAGATGATCAGCAGATCATCATACTGCCAAACCCTCTTCATATAAAAAACATTTCTGTAGAAACTTTTTGTCAAATTGTCAATTTGATCATTTTTCTACAAAGTAGTTTGAACTACTTTTTCTAAGTAGCTTTAGTTAACCAAACTAGATTTCTCCCGAGGGTAGATTTGCTGCAGTTCAACTTCTTCCAGTGTGAAGTAATTGGCAGCTTGCACACACACAGTAGCTTCCCCAACGCTGATGAAAAGATAATTCAAGGAAAATTTTGATTTTTATCCTCGGTCTGCACACCACTTTGATCCAGACTGAAAAATCTCAACAACTATTGAATGGGTTGCCATTAAATTTGGTGCACACATTCATGACCCCCCTCTGAATAAATTGTAATAACTTTGGTGATCCTCTGACTTTTCATCTAGCACCATCATCAGGTCAAACTTTCATTTTATAGAGCCACTAGCATGGCTGTAGACTCTTAGTGGTGTTTCCAACTTGGGTCTTATTTTCAAGGTTTTGGCCATCAAATTAAGTAGTCATGATAACATTGTAGTCACCAAAGTAACTGCTAAGATCTGACAACATGGCGACATTGCTAAAAAGAAGTCTGAAGACTGCTGACCACCTTCTGATACCCCAACTTCTCCAAAACTGGAAAAATAAGACCCAAGTTGTAATAAACCTTTACAACATGGGTCCCTTCAAAGAAGACAAAACACTGTACTAGTTAGTGTTTGTTTGCATGCCATTACATTACATTGCGATAGCTCCATTGTTGCATAATGTTGAAGATGGTGTTGCCCTTGCAGTGAGTTACTTGGTACACAGGAGAGGTGGCCCTGGCTGCTTGGTTTCAATGGTTTCACTGCGTTACTCCAGCTCTCCACCCTGCCCTTCCTGCCAGAGTCTCCCAGGTTCCTGCTGCTGGACAAAGGAGACCGTCAGGCCTGCGAGAACGGTGTGAGAAAACATTTTTGGCTTTAGGGGATCGTTTCTGCAAATAAATGTTTGTTTTAATAGTCTGTGGTGTTATCACCACCTTAATCTGCTGCTTTGTCACACTCCTCTAGCTTTAAGGAGGCTATGGGGCAAGAAGGACTACAGCAGGGAGGTGGAGGAGATGCTGGAAGAGAAAGCTGCCTTGGAGAGAGTTCGCAGCCACTCAGTGGTGGAGCTGATTCAGAACCAAACAGTCCGCTGGCAGCTCCTCACCATCACCGTTACCTTCACCACCCTGCAGCTCTGTGGCATCAACGCCGTGAGTGATATACACACACTGAACACCCTTTTGCACAAGAGTAGTAAAATGTTAACTGCACTTTGGGATACAATACATTCCCTTACCTAAAACGAGATTAAATTTCAGATTGTGCAATGCTGTGTGAAGAGTTAATGATTAGCATTAGGTCTGTGTGTCCCAAACATGAAAACTATTGATGTTTGATGTTTTGAGCAATGTTGAGGCTATCAGTCCTGTCGCAAACTGGCTCAGGGAATGTGACAAGGAGGGAGTCCACACAAAGGTTATACTTAAACCAAGAATAATTTATTAAAACTCAGGTTAACTCAAATGAACAATGGATTCTGTAGTTCAGTAACGAATGCAGTGGTTGGATGTGTTGAAGGTGCAAACCAAAAGAAAAGTAGATGTCAGCTGTAGGAAGGGAGAGACAGAGTGAACACATGGGCCAGCTTTCATAGCCTAAGGGCCCAGGTGAGTTTATTCAGCTGACGACCCTCCTGTGTCAGCCAATTGCCCGCTGAGGTTGGCCAGGACAACCTCCGAGACAGTGGGAGGGGCATCACAGTCAAGTCAAATGGATAAGCTCAAAAATATTCGACAGGACTGTTGACATTTTGGCAAATACGTTTATTTGCTTTTCTGGTGGAGAGTTAGATGATAGCTCATGTCTGTCCGTTGAATATGAGGCTAAACCCAGCAGGTGGTTAACTGAGCACAAAGACTGGAAACAGGGGGAAACAGCTAGACTGTCCAAACGTAACAAAATCTGCATACCAGCACCTCTAAAGCTCACTAATCAACAAAAAACGAAATGTAAAAAGGACAATTTGCTATTTTATGTAAGGTTATTTCTTGGCTCTGAGCAGTTGTCAGGCCACCAGTGGAGACTCCAGGAAGTTACTGGTCCCAGCCAAGACATAGTCCGCCACATAACCCCCCCATAAAAAGGCAAATGTCCTTTTTTTGGTTTCAGTGCGGATTAAACAAACAAGATATAAAGTGTTAACTGGGGAGCTTTAGAGGTGCTGGAAGGCAGATTGTTACCTTTGGACAGAGGCAGGCTTGCTGTTCCCCCTGTCTCTAGTATTTGTGCTAAGCTAAGCTAGCTGGCTGCTGGCTGTAGCTTCATATTTACTGTACAGATATGAAAGCTGTATCAATCTTCTCATCTAACTAATCCGCCAGAAAGCAAATAAGCCCATTTCCCAAAATGTCAAACTATTCCTTTGAGGGGGAAATCTTAGGATGCACTCAAGAAAAAAAATCACTGGCGCTCTTTAAGGAAGAATGTTTCACATCTTCAAATGCACAAAAAAGCAAACTTCAGTCACACATGCATAGTAGCAGGAGCAATGTGCAGGTTATACTATAAAGTCTGTATAAGATACATGTCAAACAACCTTTCAGTCCTCATCAGGAAACTTTGAACCCTGATGAAGACCTAAATTACTCTTGCTTCTATGAACATGTGAGTACCTAAAGTTTTGTCTTTAACACTATGAATGTGCATCTGATGAGTTTTGATCAGTGACATTTGATAGCAGTCAAACAAGACAATTTGTGAACTGAGCTCAACTTCATTTTTCCAAAAAGCCCCCATTTTCCAATCAAAGCACACCAGACATTTAAATCAAACTTTGTGAAATAAGAACACCCCATTACCCACCCCTCACTGCACGGCTGTACTCAAGCCTGCCCTGCATGTTAAACTCAAGACTAGAAATGTGTCTAAATTGTAAGTGTTTAATTTGGGTGCTTTACAAATAGACATCAGAAACAGCTTTATTGGCCATGGAATTTGACTCTCAGGTTGCTCTTAATGTATAATTTACAGGAAAAGGTAGAAACAGACACACAGCTAAAATCAAGGACAACAAAGCTGAACAAAGACGGGCAAAAATAAACATGTAATTTGGTTCTAATTCAAATCCTTCTCTCCAGGTGTACTTTTATTCTTTTGAGGTGTTTCGTGCGGCAGGAATCCAAGAACAGCAGTTACGTTACGCCGCCTTGGGAACAGGGCTGTGTGAGTTGGCCACCTCTATAGCCTGTGTAAGTCCCATTTCACTGATATCCCATTATGTTTTATATCTGTGTTATGGCCTATCACCATCACTGAATTTTGATTGCAATATTCCTAACACAGATGTTTGTTTCTATTACTTCTTTCTGTGATTTAGGGAAACAGTTATGGAGAAAAATTCCTTTCATCTGCTCTCACAGTCTGAAAATGTTCTCCTTTCACATAATCTGTGACACCTGTCCTAATGTATAGTAATAGCTCCCCCCTGTGGTTTGCTGCTGAAAATGTGTTTTGACGTTGCAGTTCATGATTATTGAGAATACAGGCAAAAAAGTCCTGCTGTTCAGAGGGTACATGGGGATGTCTGCAACACTGATCCTCCTCACCATCACTGTGTATCTGCAAGTGAGTCACCACAAAACCAGACGCTGTTTGCAGCATATTTCTGCATATTTTGATGCTTAAAACATGAGCAACAGGGACTCAAATGACTCATAAACTCAAGCAATCCACCGAGTCTTTTCATTTTCCTCAGAGTCACGTCTCCTGGATGCCATACTGCAGCATGGTCCTCATTTTCATCTTCATTTTCTTTTTTGCCAGTGGACCAGGTACATTTATCACATCCAGATCTTTGCTATTTATCAAAGATTTCAGTTTCAGTAAAGTAGAAGTGCTAATGCCAAACTGTAAAAGGACTCCACTACAAGTAAAAATCCTGCATTCAAAACCTTTCGTATTGTCAGCAAAATTTACTTTAAGTATGAAAGGTAAAAGTACTCACTGTGCAGTAAAATGTTCCCTGTCAGTGTTTTACTATTAGACCTGATGTTTCTGGATTAATATCACTGCTGCATTAATGTGTATGTTGCATTTTACTGCTGTAGATGTTTCAGGTTGAGCTAATTTGAACTACTTTATATACTGTTGGCTAGTTTAATCTGCAGCAATGCATCGTGGTCTATAAGATCATCATATGTTTGTAGCGTCGCTGTCCTATGAGACCCACGTCTCTCTAAAAAGTCAGAGAAACAGCCTGTTTTCAGCTTTGTGACACCAAGGAGGGTTTAGAAGTAGGAGAATCTTCTCATCCCATGAAGGAACATTAACATAAAATACTAAAGAATACTAAAGTAAAATATCTCAAATTTGTACTACAGTACTCGTGTAAATGTACTTGGTTACATTCCACCTTTGCTCTTGACTCTCAGCGGGAGTAACAGCTCCTCTTCCAGGGGAAATATTCACTCAGTCATTCAAATCAGCTGGATACACCATCGCCTGCACTCTCAACTGGACGGGCCTGTTTGTGCTGGGGATGCTCTTCCCCATCTTAGTGGTAAGCACATTATTGTCTTGGTAAAAATGTGGCATATTTTTAACTACCAGTAACTGCCAGTAGACACATAGGAGAGATTATTCAGGTGAAATCAGATTAAATGCATCACTCTGATTTACAAATGTCCTCTAAAATGCTTCCTTTCCAGGAGAATCTGGATTACTTTTGTTTTCTCATATTCCTGTTTTTCTGCGCCGTCTGTGGGCTGTATGTGAGGTTCAACGTCCCTGAGACCAAGAATCGGACAGCGCTGGAGATTGCTGCAGAGTTTCAGAGGATGCACTCCAAATCTGGAGAATCACAGAGGGAAAAATCCACTGAACAGAAACTCACAGGATTCAAAACATACGAGACCAAATTCTGATTGTATTCACCAAGGTCAAACAGCAAAGTTTAGTTTTAGCTTGAAGAGAAGACTGAAATTGTTTAAATGTAATGAAATACAAGATAAAATTCATAGTTATACAGTTTAATTGTATTATTACAGATGTTAATAAAGTGGCTTTACTGTTTTTTATGACTTGTTTTTTTCTACAAAAAAATCTTGTTTTCATTGTGAACTAAATTTTTTGTGTGTTCCTATTATGTGTTTTGTGTGTTCTTATTTTAGTGGTGAACTCTTGTTACTTTAAACTTTAAAATGTAAAAGTGGATATCGGCTCCAGTTGACAGACGAGACTGCGTTCATCTTTTGCCCCTTAAGTTTAAAACGAGGTTTGGTCCTTGAGGTTATCAGCGGGGTCTGCATGTTTAACCTCTGGCTAAACAGATAGGCATCAGAACATCCAGTGTCCAGTTGCATAAACTTCATGCTGCAGCACAAATTGCCTCAAGTGTGTGTGTGTGTGTTGGTGGGAGGGTGTCACATTTGCATTGTGTGATTATCTACAAGAAATGCGTGTTCATGTACTGTACATTTCACTTACAAAAGTTGTACTATTTTTTTTACTTCACTGCATCATTTGACAGCTGTAGTTACTACAGCAACATGTATCAAATTCATATTTTATTACAGATTAATATCAAACACACTAACTGAGTTTATACAGAACTGTAAATTAGTTCCACCTTGACCAGCTGTAATATTGAAATGCATCTCACATATTGATGCACCATTTATTAATAATCCATTAATTTAACACTAATACTGTATACAGTGTAACTGGTTAGTAATGTCATTTTTTATATCATGCAGATACAAGTCCCAGCCTACAAGAACTTACAGTATAGGACACCAGATATTCCACTGCAGTAGTGAAACCATCATCAGAAAAAAGACATGACATTGCAAACAAAGAAGTCTCCATGTCCAAAACTTTACAGCTGTGTCACAGGAAAGGTTCCCTTCCTAAAACAAGACTCAAGTTTTTTATCATCCAACAAGAAGAATTCATCACAGATGATCGTTGTGTAAAAAGTGAAGCCTTTAAATCATATGATGAAAACAATAAAACATAAAATAGTCTCCAATTCAAATCACATGAAGTATTTTCTCATCAGAAACCTGTTTGCTTCTGTAGCTCAACACCTGAATGTAACTGTAGCCTACACACAAGAGATCTTTGACTTTTGCTTCAGGCATGTTTCTACACTGCAGGCGTATGCTGTATGTTTTGCTTTGATGGACACAGTTTGGCTGTTCGGGTCACTGCAGGACTGGCAGTCATCGGGAAACTCCTACCAATTACGCAGACGCGCAGCCCCGGCGCACGTGTGCGTCTCTGATAACACAATCTACATGTGACAAGCCGAACGTCTTGCAGGACGAATGTGTGACAAATGCAAAAGTCAAGAGGTTGGATGAGTGTCTCCCACAGCCGTTTACATCACCAACAAGCAAGAAGTCAAAGGGAGGAGTTTCAGCCTGCGTAAAAACACTCAGGTCCACGCCTACAGAATGTAGGTAAATGGTACTTTAAATCCTTCTCCGATGACTTGCAGCAAAAAGTGCTGAGTAGTTGCATGTGAAAAATAACGCGCAGGAGTGCATCAGCTTCAGCAGGCTTCGTTTAAAGTTTGCAGCTGCGCCAAAGGACGCAATGGACCCGGATCCCAGCATCTCCTCCAATGAGCAAAGGGTGAAGAGAGGCTTTGACCAAATGTGAGTCCATTTGATTTAAGTTGATTAAATATCCTTTCAGCTCTAAGATAAGAATTTATGAAGTGAAGTCATATTTAAGTTCGTCCTTTTTTGTTGTTTTTGTGTTTCTATGGTTACAAAAGCAGGTCAGGAGAAGTTCCAGTTTCTGTTTTTATCTCTACATTATTAACAAGTCATTATTTTCAATAATTAGGCTATTAAAATCTAAAATAATTGTCTATAAATTCCACCAGTGTTCTTCCACAAATCACAAATGCTTTCTGACACTCCTCACGTGCTTCTCTCCTCTGAAGGTTTGCACCCTATCACTAAATATTTTAATCAGCAGATACAGAAACCAGTAGTAGTGCCAGTAGTAGCCGCCTCCTACAGTAAGTCCTCCTGCATCAGAAACACTCGTTCCCTGCCAGCTTTTATTTTTGCTGGACTGATCTGATGCTGGAGAAGGATCCTCAATGCTCAGCAGCAACACACTTACAAAACAGGAGCTTGCAGGTAAATTATTTACAGCAACCCTGTGAGTATGAACTGTCAGGGAGGGTTAAGACTGGGCCATCCAGACCAGAGGTGCTGCAGATAGGCCTCTCTTTCTCTGTCAGGGTGTCACTGATAAAGAGGAGCATCTGGTGGCAAGTGACACAGGAAACCATGTACAGTTACACCGGTGAACGGTTAGAAATACATCATGGATCCTTTTTTTTAATATACTCTGCTGGTAAATGGCAGTCATTTGAAACAGTGGTGCAGATAGTTAAAGGTAATGATAACATCTCTACCCTCCACCCATCTCCACCCCCGCTGTAGGGACTCATGGCCCAGGGGCTGAAGTTCCTGAAAAGGTACAGTCATTAAAGCAACCATGATGACACCCAATAAAGTCACAGAAAAGCAACAAATCTTGACTTTAAAACAACAACAAAGAGGTCCCTTCACCGTAGATGACTTCTTCCCTTCGGGCCTACACGAACACAAAGCCCTGAGTGTGTACTGTGACACACTGAACCTTAAGAGACCGCCATCCGTGAAATCCACCAAAGGCGTGGGTTGTGCGATGAATCCAATGTGTGACATCTCCTAGGTGTTGTCCTCAAACATCTACTCCCAGTCATGTGTCTGCAGATTTCAGCCGTAATGTTGTGTTTGCTCGCAGGGTGTTCGTCAACAGAAGTCTGACACTGGAAAACATCAAATGCTATGGCTTCGACATGGACTACACGATGGCAAGTATGTAAAAGCGTCACTGCAGCAGAAACGTATTATTACATTAGCTTCTGAATTTTCTCTGAACTGGCTGCACAAGATTCACCAGCTTCATGTTGATGTTTTATCTGTGTGTGTGTGTTTGTAGTGTATAAGTCTCCTGACTACGAGAGCCTGGGCTTTGAGCTGATAAGAGACAGGATGGTGTCTGTTGGATACCCTCATGAGCTTCTACGCTACACGTACGACCCCAGCTTCCCCACACGGTTAGTTTTAAATCTACCTCTGCAACTGAGGAGTCATGCAACAATACAGTAATCCGTTTATCTAACGTGCTGCGGAAACAGAAGATGGAATTCAAGCAAAAGTTTGGTGGTGCAAAAAAGACATTTTTACAGGTTTAGTGCTTCTGGATTTTCAATTTCATCTTCTGTGTCTCTTGTTATATCTTGTTTTCAATGGGGGTCAATAGACAAATTCATTAACAAACAATTAAATCAAAATCAAAATAAATGAAAAAAATAGTCAAAAATGTGGTTGTAAAGGCAGAAGTTTGTATAAAACAAGATGAATATATTCTAGAGCTGAAACGATGAATCAATTCATTGATTTATTGATCGACAGAAA
Organism: Oplegnathus fasciatus; assembly: GCA_003416845.1. Lineage (NCBI taxonomy): Eukaryota > Metazoa > Chordata > Actinopteri > Centrarchiformes > Oplegnathidae > Oplegnathus > Oplegnathus fasciatus. The sequence continues at coordinate 502,417 of NTHP01000376.1, read as the reverse complement.
ATAAATCGCCAACGATTTTCATAATCGATTAATCATTAAGTAAATTTTCAAGGAAAAATGCCAAACATTATCTAATTCTAAGCAATTTGATGACACCTTGGGTTGTAGGAAAGCAATTTTCACCAATTCTGACATTTCATAGATCAAAGGATTAATTGAAAAAATAATCTGCAGATTAATCGATTATTGAAATAATCCTTTTTTATCTGCTTCAACTCTCAGTTCATGCCTTGATAACCTTGTTCACGTCTCCTTTTCTTTTTTTCCTCAGCGGTTTAGTGATCGACACCACATACGGGAACCTCCTGAAGGTGGATTCAAATGGGAATATTCTAGTCTGCAGTCATGGCTTTCGCTTCCTCAAAGGGTAACGTCAAAATCTTTACAGAATACAGTACAGAAATGTTGCCTCATATTCTGTCGAATTGCTGTTTTTAATGATCTCTACGTGTGCTCAGGTGAAGTCAGACAGAGACAGGGAAGAAGGAAGAGAGACAGATCAGAGACAGACAGATGTTAACATGTCACAACTTGATAAAACCCATCCTGAAAAAGGTCTAAGAAATAAAAAGAAATATTGAGATAATTAGTCTAAATTCCCCGTATAGGATGTGAGTGTGACTATCGGGGTGTCCATCTTTTGTTGGCTTATGATGCTGATGCAAGCAGCACATGTATATCTGAAGAATATTTTGTAAAACTTTACTTTAACCCCCCTATTTACACTGTAGCATTTACAAGCAGTATATAAATGTTTAATAAATGGTTAATAACACACTATAATGTAGCTGTACACAGATATTTGAAACATTTGTAAGTGTCTATTAATGTATAGTATTTGTCAACAATTATAACTTCTCCTATGAAGACATATTTTATATTTTTACAACTGTGTTTTACTACACTGTCATTAATTGTCTGTTTCTACACCAGCCTCCACTTATATATCTGTCTGCAGCTTCATTAGCGTGTTACAAACCGTTTATTTAATGTTAATATACTACTAGTTAAAGTGTTAACGAGTAGTTATGTCCTCCGTCTAACACTGTGAGGATTTAAGAGTGATTAATCTGGTTCATAATAACACAATTTGTATTCAAGGCAGAATTAAAGCATCACTTTTTAAGGCCCCAAACCTATTTGAAATAAAATCCAACATAATTACAAAAACACCAGTCAGGATGAGTGTTTTAAACCAATTTGCAGCCTGTTTGTATGTAATTAGATTTATTAGCCAGTGGTGGAAAGTAACTAAGCACATTTACTCAAATACTGTTCTTAAATCCAATTCTGACATACTCACATTTCACTTACGTATTTCCATTTTATACTAAACTATACAGTAATACTGTATAAAGGGACATGTTGCACTCTTTGCTCCATTTTCTTGGCAGCTGGAGTTACTTTGCAGATCGAGATTTTAAAAACCTACAACCAGCATAAAAATATGATGTATTGTACAGTTAATCAAACCTCCGATCGGTATATAAAATGTCCACAATCAGCTCTGCAAGTTAATGCATCAGTAATAATCACCCAATAGTATCCTAAGTACATACTTTAAGTATACTTTATACTTTATGTACATTTTGCTGATAACACTTTTGTACTAAGAAATTAAATTTTGAATGCAGGACATTTACTTGTAATGGAGTATTTCTACTTTTACTTAAGTAAAGAATCTGAATACTTCTTCCACTAACCACCGTGACAAGCTGTCACATGTAACAACAGGGTCTGACTCTGCAGCCTCTCTATATTAACATAATAACTGCACTATTTACTTTTCACATTGATACTTTACTTATGAAACACATGGTCGTTATATAAAATATGATATATCATTACAGATTAAACTACCCAACAGTATATGAAGCAGTTAATATTAGCTCCACCTCAACCAACTACAACATTAAAGTACTGCTTGCATGTTAATGGATCAATAATAATGATCCAATATATACAACACTGACTGTGGTCATTCTGCATATTGAGAACTTTTGTACTATAATTACAGTTTGTTCCTAATACTAAAATACTTTCATTTAAATTTTTAATTCAGGACTTTTACATGTGATTTTTATAGTGCTGCTACGTTTACATGAATACATGGATGAATTACTTCTTCTTCCACCACTTGTTGTATATTTCAAGAGAGAAATCAGTTGTGTTCAATTCAAATGATATTTTCTAAAGTTTAATATACTGAGTGGAATACAAATTAGAATAAGAATAAAATTAATTTGGTCCAACAGACTGTATTTTTTCTGTGGCTGACTGACTGGAAAAACAACGCACAACTACTCTCATGTTTGTTTCTGTTTGGATGCTGCTCATAGTTATTTAATGACGAGGGAAACACAAACCGCTAATAATGACTTGCAGCATGACGGTCAGCTGAGATGAGCCGGCTCAGTGTGGTTTTACTTGTTTTCTGGTCACAAACCACAGCAGCAGATAAACAAGAGAGCTTTTACCTTTTGTTTTTAATAGATTATCACAAGATTCCACTTTTTTTTTCACAGCCCTGAAGTGTAAATTCATGCACATTTATTTACAGCTGCAGTCAGTTAACTTGTATTTGTGCATTTGTAGAATTGACCTGTGTGACCTTTGTGCTCCACAGAGAAGACATTCACAACTACTACCCCAACAAGTTCATTCAGAGAGATGACACCGACCGTTTCTACATTCTTAACACGCTCTTCAATCTTTCAGGTATACAATTCACCTTTAGAGTCATTTTAGATTGTGAATTTGAAACTTTAATAATAATATTTTCTGTGTAATTCTGTAATTTTTGCTACCCCAGACTTTTGAGAATAAAAAATAAATACTTTATTTTTCTGAATTTAAAATTATTTGAAAAAAGGAAAGTATATAAGTTTATATATGATATGTTTCCACGCACCCTGCAGAGACTTACCTCTACACCTGCCTTGTGGACTTCTTCACCAGATGCACCAGATACACAAAGTGAGTGGATCGTTAATCACCGCTTCACCGCCCTGAACTATTCCAAATTAACCAGTGAATTATTTGTCAAACAAACTTCACCGCTCTTTCTCTGCTGTTAAATCTCTTCCAGCCTCCTGAAAGGTTACCAGCACGGCGACTTGTTTATGTCCTACAGGAGCATGTTCCAGGATGTTCGAGACGCAATGGACATAATTCACGATACGGTGAATTAACAGATTAAAAGATATAAATTTGTGTCACATTTTTGGCATGGGAAATCACACTTTGCCTCTTTTGTATATTAACAGTTATACTGTATCTGTGTGCTCTTTAGGGAGTCCTGAAGGAACGAACTATCAAACATTTGGAGAAATACGTCGTCAAAGATGTGAGTAAACTGACAAAATGTCTTTTAGCTGTTTGACAAAAGAAAATGTTGAATTATTAAACAAACGGATGTTTTCTTTGCAGCCAAATCTCCCTGTACTCTTGACCCGGATTAAAGAGGTGGCCAAGGTCTTTCTGGCCACCAACAGTGACTACAACTACACTGAGGTGAGCTTTTAAACATTTTGTACCATGATCAAAGAAACTTAACAACTAATTATATAAAAATAATGTGGAGACCTTCAAAATGACCAATTATTCTAACAACTTGTTTTTTCTGCTTCTTCATCAAGGCCATTATGAAATACCTGCTTGAAAGTAACGTTAAGGTAAGACAATTTTAACTTTGGTTTGAATATTCGGAAAATGTCCATTTAATTGAATCGTGTCAATTTAGAATTTCTCTTTTGTTCTAGTCTGGAAGTCCGAAAAAGACCTGGCGCTCCTTCTTCGACCTTGTTGTCGTGGACACCAGAAAGCCGCTGTTCTTTGCCGAGGGGACTGTGCTGAGACAAGTGGACACGGTATGAAAACGTCTCTCTTATACTGAAGATTTACATGTTAATGTTGAACCGCAGCAGGTATCGATAGTATGTTGTGTTTTGGACACAGGACACAGGAAAGCTTCGGATTGGGACTTACACAGGCGACCTCCAACATGGAACCGTTTACTCCGGAGGTGAGATTCAGAATACGTACTTATGTGTTTTTTATTTATTCATCGTTGTGTTTTTCAGAAATTGTCACATAACATTCACAGAATTGATAAATAAGAACAGAACAAGGATTTTGGATGTTTGGAAGACATTTCTCATGACTTTTACTGTGACTAAAACCAAGTGCAAAAGTAAATCCAACACTGAGTAGAAAAGGAGAATATTTACCCCCAGTTTATGTCCGATTTTGGCTTATTTTGGCCCCTGGGTATGTCCAGATAGAAAGTCAAGAGATTCTGTTCTGACAATAGTGCAGCATCTGGGATTTGACAGTTTTATTAAAAGGTTTTGAAGATTTGGGGCTGTAAATTAGTTATTATATGTAAGGAAATATAATTATTATAAAACAAATGCTCACTCTTTACAAGGATAAATAAATAAATGTAATAAACATAATTATTAGAATTTTATAATCAACTATATGGATTTTTTTTAAAAGCCTTTTAATAATGCTAGTTTTATTTTTCCATTTTCCCACGTTTTGTTTATTTTACTGTTTTTAGTTTATTTATTTGTATTTTGGTTATTTTATTCAAGGCATTTGTATTTGTTGGATTTTGTTTAGTTGCTTTGCGGTTTTAATTTAGTTGTTCCTTTTTGAAGAACTTTATAACATTGTTTTGAAAAGAGCTATTTAAATAAAGTTTATTGTTTATTATTATTATTTTTTCTTCAATCAGAGCGTAACCTGATAGGACAGAGATCTGAGTGATCCTCCGCAGCCCAGATGTTTGAGTTAAAATTTTTCATCTTGCTTAAAATTTAACTTGATTTTTTGGGCCTGACAAGAATTTGTAAATCCGAAAAAAGACCAAATGAATCTGAGCAACTTAAATAGTTGGTTTTTTTGGACACTTTAATTTTCTGTCTGAATTTGTGAACCCTAAAAAAAGAAAATACTTTTGTTCTTTAAAGTGCAAAATTTGAAATGACCTTCTGGAAATGTCAAAGAGTGGAATTCAAACCACATAGATGAAGATGTTTTTTAAAGTAAAATATTTCAATGCTATAAATTCAGTGGCTCAATATAATATATTACATATATATATATATTAAGTATTCAGCAGTGGTTAAATTTCACAATTAGTTGCTTTTAAAAATCTAATTATTACAGCCTGTCTTTGCTTCCATATATACGTGTTTTTATGTGTGCTTGTGGTATGAATGCATGTGCACATTGTTCCATGTTAGTTAATGTAACATATTAAATAAATGTGTGGTTGCAGGATCTTCAGACCTCGTCTGTGATCTGCTGGATGTCAAAGGTAAAGACATCCTCTATGTTGGCGACCACATCTTTGGCGACATCCTCAAATCTAAGAAACGCCAGGGCTGGAAGACTTTTCTCGTCGTACCGGAACTCACCAAAGAGCTGCAAGTGTGGGAGGACAAGAAAAGTAAGAACAAGTGGACAACGTTGGATTATTATATTATTATTGTGGTTATTTGAGCGGTTTTCAGAGTTTGATGACTTTTCTGGTTTTGCAGATCTGTTTGAGGAGCTGAAACGTCTCGACATCTTCTTAGCTGAGATTTACAAGTGAGTTTGTCTCCATCTGTACTTGTTACATAATTAACATGTATTGAATATTTATAAAGTTTATAAACAGCTATTTTATAATGAATTAATCATTATTTCACATGGAATTCATCGTCTAATAATCTCTAACGTTATTACATCATTAGTAAAGGTGTTAGTTAAATCTGTGTCAAGCATATGTTTGGTAATTCATAATTTGTAAATCACTATCAGCTGTAGTGCGTGTAAAAATGCTAACTGTCAAGGAAAACAAACAAACCATCATGTGCATCCTGTGTTAATGATTAACAAATAAGTTTAAAAACTCAGTGAAATGTTTGTTGATGTTTTTCAATCCCTGATTTAAGCTGCAACAAATGACTTTTATTCAACATTTGCCATGACATCAACATTTTATTCTATGACTATGACACGGCTATATGAAGCGATGAAGTTGCTCTTAACTGTATTCTGTGTTTGTCACCTGAAGGCACCTGGACAGCGGCAGTCAAGAGTGTCCTGACATCAGTGCCATTCAAATGAGAATGAAGGTGAGCTCCCCGCTAAAGCACAACTTTACTTTTTAAGGTTTTTTTTAGGTAGTTATACACAGGGGGTTTAGGAAGTTGCTGTTTTAACTACACTGGAGGTGCTTAAGATGTTTCTTTCTTGTTCTTGGGAACATTTAGACCCCCAGGAGTTTAACACACAGCTTCACTGTCCTTTGAAATATTCAAGCACATCAAAACTTCACTTGGATGAAGGTGAAGGTTTGGTAGTCCATTCGAAATCTACCTCACTCCCTTTATATTAGAGAACTTACAGCAATAAATTTGATCATTAACAACACATGAAATTTGACATTTATTGCCTACTAGGAAGCTTTTTGTACGATGCCAAATTTGTACATTGTCCCAGAATGATGATTTTAAAAAGGTTCTTGGTCTTCGTGACAAGTGCGTGACATCAAAAACTCAAAAAGCAAAGAACACTGCACTCTGTCCATATATTACAAAGTATTTAGTATATTCTTCTTTGTATTATGTGCTTTGCTTTTCTTTTCAAGACCATAAAAATAATAAAAAAACATTGACAATGCCCTAAAACCAAAAACAGGATGTCTGCTAGCAAGCTAAGCAGAGGAATGAAACACCTGAAAAACACATTTCAGGTGTTTTGTTCCTCTCTGTCCAGGTTTATTTGCTGATGTTTGTTTGTGTTTGCAGGTGCTGACCTACAGAATGGACATGTCCTATGGCCAGATGGGCAGCCTCCTGCGCAGCGGCTCCCGACAGACGCTGTTCGCCAGCCAGCTGATGCGCTATGCAGATCTATACTCCTCCACCTGCCTCAACCTGCTGCACTACCCCTTCAATTACCTCTTCATGGCCCCCCCGGTCCTGGTCAGTCCTCTCCCTCACCCGCACACCTGCACAGAAAAAAAAATTCTGTCATAGTTTATCATGGCGGCCATTCTTCATCTCACTCTCATGACTCATGAACTCTTTCAGATGCCCCATGAGGCAGTGTCTCAAAACTCGGTTGACTTTGCTTCATCAGAGCTCACCATCACCAACAATATGGTCAGGATGAACATAAAATAAGGTTATTATCATTATGACACGGCACTTACTGAATTCTGTTTATAGTTTAAAGTTATAGAATCACTTTATTAACATTTCTCTCTCTTGCAGCGCTGAAGACCTGCAGAGGACCACGTGAAGGTGCTACAGAGGAATTGTCTAATGTGCTTGTACTTTCGTGAACGCTTCTCAATGATGAAGGTGACTGTTTGCACCTGTGCTTGTGTAAAGGGTTTGTTGCAGCCACAATGTGCCTCATTTACATAAAACTAACTTATTGCTCTGCCTAGTGGATATGAGTTGCTATACCATTTAACGTTTATTAAATAAGCCCATAGATGAAATGATGTTGAGATTGTAGGATTCAAAGCAAAAACAGACTCAGGGTTACTGTATATATGAGTGCAAATTTGTCTTAATCTGTTGCTACGTGTAGTGGTGCATGTGCACTTTTTTTGTGTAATGGTTTTTAAGAAGTAACTTTATTTGTTTGTTGTTTGTGCCACTTCTTCTGTGGAATCATTTCAATAAATCATTCATATTATTTGTTCTCATCGTTTTCATTGAAGTACAACAATTTTAACCCAACATGCCGGTGTATGCGGCATTAGAGGATCTAATATTAAATCTAATATTAAAGGACGTGCTCACATAACTGTGTTAGTGGCTTTTGAGACTCACGCAGGCAGTTTTCATGGGGACTATGTATTTTGTAGGAAGTAGTTCAAATGAAAATGAAGTCTGTGGATTATCCTGTTTCTGGAAAGACACATCGCTGTTGAGTTTTTCAAGTGTAATTTTCAGTACTGTGAGCGCCACAAAAATCAATTCCTTTCTATTTTAAAAAAGTGGAGGCTCAAGGACAGACTGTGTACAACCTGGGCAAATAAAACCAGAGCCAAAGGTACTCGAAGTTACTAGACGCAAGTTAGGTAATATGTTTTTTTTCCCATTTCGCTGTTGTACTACATCTGTTGTCCACTGGGTGGCAGTGAATCACCTCTGCAACACACCTGCAGGTCGATCTCTCTGTGTGTGTGTGTGTGTGTGTGTGTGTGTGTGTGTGAACTGTCAAAATGAGTCTAGATTATTTTTTATTCACTGCAAACAAGTTAAAACTGTTTTATCTGACAAAACGATGATCAATCTCTATTTCTCCGACATCATGAACCATGAGTAAATACAGCAGCTCATCTACTGGCAGATTAAACTAACGCATGCTTTTGTATCTCCTCTAATAAAACTAACGAGTGTCCATATCAGGAGCCTTCAGCAGTATCTCCAATCATCAACAAAAGCACTGAAATAATCCAAATGTGATATTTGTACTGCTATTAAACACATGAACCCTAACATGCACTGAAATACACACACCGGTGTAGTACTACAGTATAATACACACACTCAGTCCTTCTTCCAAGAGAGCTGAACCTTTATCAAGAGAGAGCTGAGAGGAATTTGTTGACTCTCTGTCACACACACACACACACACTCACACACACACACACACACACACACACACACACACACACACACCTCCTTACTGTATGATATCGGTGCTCACATGTGATTATGTATAAGAGGAAATGCTCCAGTGTTGTTGCAGAGTATCACAGTTTTCCTGCTGTGCTCCTGTGCAGAGGAACAGCTTGTTTATGGAGCATCTGCCCCACATTTCACTTCAACTTCATCGCTCACTGCTCGTATGGTATCGGTCTCATGTTTAAGATTGATACACTGATGTCAGGAAACAGCTTAAAGTTTGGCTTAAAGGGAAAACAGCAAAAAAACCCCAATGTTATCAGTAAGATCAGGTACTGAATTTGACTTATTGTGTTCACTACAATGTTTTAAATTCTACATACACCTGCATTCAAAAATAACATTTCAAGCGTAGACTTTATATCTATAAAGGCACCTTGACATGATTCATTTAAGTGTGTGAGAATTATTGTCTAACTTTATTATTTGCTGTCAGTGAAGCTTTTTGGATTTTGAGACACTCACTGCTTCCTGCTGCATTGTTTTGGTCTTTTTGAATTAAACATTACAGGCAAGTCCAAATTAGGATACACCCCCTGCATTTACTGGCACCTCCCCCTTGCAAACACACACACACACACACAAAAAACACACGTTTCCTAGATGATTTCATTTCCTGTATCAGGGCTATTTCAGTTTATTTGGATTTCCCTCGTCATTGTCTGCGTGTCACCTGGATTTGTTCTTTCTGTTTGTTTTCCTTTTATTCATTTTATTCAATTTGTCATGTTTTATTTTCTCACCTGCGCAAATCCTCAGCTTTCATCTCTCCCAGCGACTATTTAATCTGTTTTTTTAATCTCTTCTCCACTATCTTTTGTCACTGTGCACACAAACTAATCTTAAGAGTTCTTTGATATCTGATGTTTAATGAATCAGGGTAATAAAATCCTTAATTTGATGCAATGTTCTTTAATTAACTTTAACTTCTATCATTTATTTGTCATTGTATCAGCGAATAATGAACAATGAATGATTATGTCCTGGTCACTAGTCATGAAAATTCGATTCTGCACACTTTGATGGCCTTAAGCTGCCTCTCTGCAGCAGATTTAAATAAAAAAAAGACACCAGACTAACTGCTACGTATCTGTGGAGATCTGAGGCTTTGTATCTTAATTTATCTCTTAGGAAATTAAACTGTTGTGAGAAACTTTAGGAAATGACATAAAATACATCTCAGCCCTGCTGGTAATATTTAGTCTGCAAACACGTCTTGCTTTTGGTTCAGAGTGTCGTAAATAGTGCATCAAAAATCTTTAACCCTTCCTGAAACGACAACTTTGCCCCTCAACAAAAACACAAATAATTTTTTTTTTACCCTTTTCCCTCCAATTGGAGCTAAATCTTTGGTGAGACAGAGCTGAGATGGACTTTTGGTCACACACTTATCCTGACAAACACACCTTTCCTTGCTCTGTGACCCCTCCCCTTCCTCCCCTCGAGGCAGATATCCTGCACCGTGATATACGAGCTCACACAGAGCGTACCTGTACGGCAGAGGTGTGGAAAGTATCAGTTTCTCTGTGCTGTTGTTTAGAGTTTCACCCACGTGTCACTCTGCAGAAATATCTGTTTAAAATAATGCAGCACTTGATCACACCTTTAATAGTGATATTCACAGGGAGGAGGAGGCTGTTTGCAGTGTTGAGGATGTGCCCTGAACACCATTTCAGTTTCATTATATATACACAAAACATGAGAAGACATTTTTGCAAAGGACATTATAGTGATTCTAAGTGTACTTACAATGCAAAAGGTGTGTGTTATTTTAATTTAAAACCTATCGAGTTTCTCAGAAGGCACCAAACAGTCAACTTCCTTAACCTTTTGGGATTTCCCCCTTAAATTTCACTTAAAGTTTCTTTAAATTCAGTAAAACACCCCTTTTCCACAGTATATGACAGCATGTTCTGTATCAACTTTATTATCTACACTGAGTGTAATATTCAGACCTAAGACATTGTGTTTTTTAGCTGTGCCTTTGCATCAAACAGACATATTCTAGATGTAGGTAATCTTTTTTTATACACATTTTCCCCAAATTCAATCTGAGTATTTAATGTCTTCAGAAACTTTGTAATTTTCTCTAGAAATTAAAATAAAGTTCTGTGTGTTTGAACAAGGTTTGACTGCACACTATGACTTTACAAGAGTTAATGAATGTATTACGAGTTGGATATGAGGTTTAAAAAGAGACTATTATTGAGTAACATCAGTTTGTTACTGAATGAAACGGATCTGTGCTCATTAAAGATACTCTGATGAAACACTGTGATGAAGTATTTTCACGACCTTTTCTGAACAAGCGTAGAAGCAGCAGGCCGTTATCAGGCCTCACATTTCAGTGTCTCAGTGTAATAATAAGATAAACCAACATTTTTTATGGAGGAATAAAGTTCTTGTTTTTTCGGTGTTTGGTTCACTGTTTTCTAATTCTTTAACACAAGAGTCAGTCAGGCATAAAGGTGCCAGATTGGCCATTTCAAATCTGCTAGCCAATCAATTGATTTCCTTTAAACATCAAATTTTGCTTTTCTAATTAGTTTTTCCAATGAAATAACGATGAGCAATTGAAAACGTTAATTTAATCATCTTTATTCAGAGAGAAGGTGACACAGAAAAATAACAGCGGTTTCTTTCATCCTAAATGTTTCATAAACCACAAAAAAGGGAATTAAAAACAAATATACCTTTTAATCTGTTTATTCCACATTAATGCCACACGTTTGTGTAACAGTTCGTCTTTTATTCCCAACAAATTCTCCAACAGTGATTTCATTTACGTTTTAAAAAAGCTTCATTTACTACAGTGTGATGAAAACACACAGCAGGCCCATAGACACATTACAAAAGGGGAAAAAAAAACATTTGTTTTATGCGCTGCAGTTCGAGTATGTTGTGTTTTATGTATTTAATGAAATGCAGATGTCATTATCTCATTAGGTCGTACTCTCTGTAGTTTAATCTGCACATGAAAAGCAGCTCAAAAAGCACCGCTGACATGTTGGGTTTCATTGCAGGATACTTGCTGCTCTATGCAGTCAGATAACTGCAGAAGCACCACCGTCCCCCATTCCACACATTCCAGGATTTCCCAGCAAGCATTGCAAGCAAGCCTAAACAAGTCACGTTCTTTACTCAGGGAGAATTTCACACAGTTGAGTGACTGAGGCCTCCTTTTGCCTTCCCTTTAGTGTGCAATCACATAAATGCACTTTTACACCTGAGTCACTTCTTTTAAAATTCAAAACTATTTCTTTAAAGCCACGCAGACATGATGAGACTTCGCAAGCTGGCTTTAATACACAGTCACCACATTCATTCTTCCACCTGAAACACTGTACCGCAGCAAGGTAATCTGTGCCCAAAACTATGTTTCCTTTCTGTTTTTAATAATTACTTGTGTCCTCTTGTTGCAGCTTGTAACAGCGACTGGACTGTGGTTAAACATTTCCACCGAGAGCGGTCTGCTGACAGTCATCAAAACAAACAAACCTCTTTCCTCTCTTACTATAGAGTTCGAACATGAGGCACACACACAGGAGCAGTGACACCTAATCTCAACACAGAGAGGAAGAAAGACAGAGAAGGGAAGGCCAAACGCGAGGGGGAGAGAGGGCCTTGCTCCCTACATTCCTCCCCAAGCGTCCCCTCCCCCCATCGACCTGCTGCTACCACTGAGGATGCTCAAAAACACACATCAACCCCCCCCTCCCTCTTTTCTTTGCCTTCATCTTGCTTATTTTACCATCAGCACACTGACAGTGTTTGGTGTGACGACAAAACAACACACAGGTAAAGAAAAACACACACTGAACTCCATTGAAAAAACAGTGGATTTAACAGAATTCATTTACATTAAAATCTGGAAAACTTGAAAATCCAGTTCAGATAAATGTAAAGACTCCAGGTATTAAAATGCATTAGAAATATATTTTTGTTTAACATTTCTGGTTTTATTTAAATTGATTTGCTCTTCTGACGTTCAGTGTTTTTACAGACCACTTTACATAATTAGCCACATTTTGCATGAGTTGTGGTGTAAATTAAAAAGGTGGGTAAATGTTTGATTGCACCATCACACAAGATGGACAAAAATCAGCATTATAGTTTAGGAAAAAGCATTATGAAATTTGTTTTCCTGCTTTAAAATGCCTCATTTCTAAATGGACATCAGTTTGAATGTACATACTACTCCTTTAAATTTAGGTCATGAGGGCTTATGTCAGCCTACAAATGTGTGTAAACTTTCTTCTGTAAATACAGTACTTGGTAAACAGTTTAGGAGGCTTTGCTCGGCGCCCCCACCTGCTATCAGTCATCAGCTCCACTTCTACACAAACTCGTTTGAAACGAGCCCTTTAGCACCAGTTTAGTGTGAGCTGAGGCCAAATGCTATGACAATACTATTGCACTGCTAGAATGGATGGTACAGTAGTGCAACATTGTCAAAGCAGCTGACCTCAGCATGTGTCAGCACGTGGACATGGGGACAGCCATTCTTCACTGCCAAACTCCAATTACATTTAAATAAGCAACAATGCTGTTTGTCTGGATCGACTGTTGGGTGTTAAAAAAAAAAAGGCAGGTATTCAAATGCTCAAATTTAGATGAAATTTGAATTTAATTAGGTTGCTTTGATGTTTAAGTGATAATGGTCGTTAAATGTGGGCTAAAAATCAAATATTAAGTTCAGATATTTGACTAAGTCAACAACATCTTTACTCCTACCAAATAAAGCACAATTTCAGAAGGGATATGGTTTGTTTTTTTGTACATTATGATGCTAGTAAGTAAAGATAGTTGCTCACAAAAACACACTCATAAATCACATTTAAGGACGCCCTCAAAGCTCCATGTGCAGGTTAAGAGTTAAGGCAGTAAAGGGAGGTGTGGGTCTCTGTTTCATCAGCCAATGCCCTTTTAATATTGCACTGCTCATCTCAATGTCCAGTAGTGCAACAGAAAAAGGGCAGTGGACAACAACATGGACACCATCAGACTCCACTGCACATACTGACTCAACTATCCACCTTTTTTTCTCCAAAAGAAATACCACATAAATTATACTTGTGTCACTAATAAACCTGCAGTTTTATTTTTTAAAAACTGAATCAAATTAAAACTACAAATTAGATGAAGAGAAAAACTCAAATTTTAAAGTTTGCAATCTGCTAAAATGTCTTCACTGTAGTTTCTACTGCACAAAATCAACCAATTAAAGTAAAAAATGTTAGTATGAATTATGCTTCTGTGGGAGACAAAAGTTAAGATGTTACAGATTAACAATATAACTTTTCAGAGGTGGAGTTAAATGAACTTCCTAAATTAAACAGCACTGGTTACTCTCACCCTGGGAGAATGGGAAATTCCCAGCATGTGGGCCCATACTATTCTCCCCAGTGAATGACATGCATTCTAATTTTGGGGGAGAAATGGGAGGTTGGAGACAGGAGGGGGG
>NTHP01000376.1:458914-475249 GCA_003416845.1 Oplegnathus fasciatus | reverse complement strand
AAAAACTGACTGTAAGACTGTCAGGGACCAAAAGGTGACAGCAAAAACATCCTATGGGTTAGCTTTAATATCTAATTTCCATTTTCGATTTCTGAAGGGCATAACTGATTTTTTCCCCCATCTCTAGGTCCATACAGACTTGATGTTATTTGATCACACACACACACGCACACACACTTAACCGTCCACCCAGACAACCGTTTATCTGCAACTACACATGAATCTAACCACAGTACGTCTTCATATCCCACTGACCCTCATCTCCAGGCTCTGAGTCCAAACTTTCACAATAGTCAGGTCTTCATCGACTGAGGTGAAACACTGACATTTACAAAGTTCAGATGAGATGTGCTGTTGTGCTGCTCCGCTGACTTGTCTTTTGTCAAAAACATATTAAAAAACTGATCTGGTATCATCATGCTCAGACATCTAAAGACTCGTGAAAGCTGAAATAAGATGCTTTTAGTGTTTTCATGGCCATAAATACGTGTAAATTTAGGATGTGCACAAGAGGAATTCAGTACAAAACCCAGCATGATGTATGATGTGGTTTCAGGATGAAAAGTAACATAGCATACCTTAAAATTAATTCAACATTCATTTATTTGAAAAAAAAAAAAAAAAACACTGTTTACATTTCCACCTGTCCGCAGACAGACTGATAAAAAGAAAAATGACCCCCTGTTGGGTTTTCTGTAAATTTTTACAAGTTAGACACAAACTGTTTCCATTAGACATGTCATGTGTTTATGAAACGGTTTGATCCAACACACCCAGCTCAATGGAAACCTGACTATTGTCACTGTTTTTAAACATGTTCGTGATTTCAAATTAAAACCAAGTAAAACAACCGTTCACTCATCTGTTTCGCTCTCCCACACACACACGCACACACACACACACACATTAACACTAGAGCAGGAAACTAACCTTTTTGTCAACCAGCCACCAATGCAGATGTTTTGTTTGTTTTTTTCACCCCAAAATCCATCAGCTATGTTTCTATTACACAAGCCAACAAACTTTAGAAAACAACCTCTAAATGATGGATGCTCACCAGTCGACTCGACACAACTGGCAGCCAAAAATTGACCATAATTCGGTTGTTGGCTGGTGTCAGTTTCCCACCCTATTCAACATGCTCCCGAACACAAATACAAACTCAAGATACCGCAAATACACATATATACAAATAGAAGCGGCCCCTCAAACGCTGGGGCCCGCTTAACAATTTATAATGCATCATTTCTGTATATGCCAAGAATAAAACTTTTCTAAATAAAATACATAGTTATCTGTGAGGGTGGGGAATGGGGACAGCAGATGAACAGAGAGGAGGAGGGTGGGGCTCGCAGGGAGTGTCAGAGGAGGGCGGAAGTGCTGGGAAGAAGCCATTGTGGTGGGATGATGGGACAGATGAAGAAAGCAGGGGGGAAAGAGGGAGACGGATGGAGGGGGAAGACTCTTCTCCTTTACTGTGTCGCTGCTTCCGAGCACTGTCCTGTGCCACCGCAACACTCCACCTCTTCTCCGTTTTGTTTAAATTGTTCCATAATAATAATATTAATAATAATAATGACCACGACAATGCTAAAAAAATATATATAAACCCCAGCCATGTCTCACAACCCTAAGTCCACAAAAAGGGGGGAGGCCTGGCCCTCGAGTTCATCTGAGTCGGTGACAAACAGAGATGCAGAGAAAAATTAAAGACGCAGAGAAAGAAGGAAAACGCAGAGAGAAGAGGCCTGACGAATGGAACAGGGCCACGGGAGGGAAGTGGCAAATGAGACCAACTATAGAAGAGGGGAAAAGGAAAAAAGAGAGGGAGGGGGCCAGAACAAAAACAGCATAGGCAGGATGTGCTATAATGAAGAGGAAATAAACAGAAAAGAGGAAGCGGAGATGAAACGGGGAGGATGTAGGGACCAAAGATGAGTCGTGTTGGGGCGTTGTGATCCACACACTGGTGTCCTTCTGAGGGTTTTCACAGAAGATTGGCGGAAAGCATGAACAAGTGATGACAACATGGCCTCACTGTGAGTGCGCCCTCTCTCCTTCCCTCTAATTAAGGTAAAGGATCCGCAGTCCTCCCCGCACTGGTCGTTTATCCCAGGGTGCATCATACCTCCAGGAAGCGGGAGCTGCTGGTCTTGGCATGGAAGGGCTCGGACCACATGCGCCGCAAATCCCCCTGTGGACCACAGACACCAGTTTGGACACGAGTCATGACTTTTGAATCAAATGTTTCCTGAAACATCTTAACCAAAGAAAACTTTTGTTCCACTTTTTATTGAAATAAAAATAATGAACTCTCTATCGTTTATACTCCTGTGCACACATTCTTTCATTCTACTTGCCCCAAATCTTGTTTTTAGCTTTCTAAATAATTATTCATCAGACAATAGGTCATTGAAGACTAGTGACGCTTCTGCCTGATCTAAAAATAAAAAGGAAAAAAGACTAAGTTGTGAGTACAAGCCACTTTCTTGCTGCAGTTAGTAGAATATTTGTAGCAGAGACGTATTATTAACCTGTCTGACAATTCATCTGTTGTGTTTTAAATTTCACTTCAACATGATGTGTCACTATTAATAGAAAGTAAGTGTGATTTATATAATTTCAGTCAACAATAAGATAAGCTGCACCGTTGAATATGTGGGGAAAAACAAGAAACTGCGGGCTGCATCCATCTGTAATATTTATCCCTTTCTCCTTTTTAGGAAAACAACAGTAAAGATGTCCTTTGCATTTCCTCCTTACAACGGTTGCATTTTTCTTTACATTTATAGAATTCAAGCAAACTGCTGAATTCTGCAAAACTGCCTTTGTGTGACTGTCCCATCCCGTCAGTGTACCTTCAGGTAGGCCATAGTGAGCAGAGGCAGCAGGGTGAAGGGCACCAGGTAGAGCAGAGCGGGCTGAGCAGCACGATGGATCCTGGAGGCCACAGTGGCAGTCAGCAGACCTGAAGACAGAGTCACATCATCATCGATCCCATTATAGGAAAAAAGACGGGAAGCTTAAGATTCAAAGTTTTGTAGATTATACATCAAGAAGTGTTTTTGGAACGCTTTGGCACTCAAACAACCACAACTATCAGCTCCAAACATACCTAATGCTTTAACATATAAAACCCTTGACCTTTTGCATCCATCCGTCCATCGATTGCTTGCTTACCCACAAAGTATCCGATGAGAGTGCAGTGGAAATAGGAGACGCGCTGCATGCGTCCGGACATGTTACCAGGTCCCGGGACTTCCCCATTTGCTTGCTTCTTGTAGTTGTCATAACGCAGGACGAAGCATAACAGCAGCCCCGGCATCACGATGTCTCCTATTCCCAGCATCGAGAAGTGACTTCCTGTGGAACTGCACGGGTGGGAAAGAAAGAAGAATTGTTGGACGGATGAAAAATGGAGAAACAACTTTGTTATTCTTAGATCCTTCTTGCTAATGGGGCCTGAGGGTGGCACCAGAAAAAGAATCAAGAGTCAGCTTCTCAGGCTCAGCTAAACATAGTTTGACTTGGATTCAATTTATAACACCATTTATTATTACGCTGTACTCTGCCAGCTTCAGGTGTAGTTTGTCAGCTTCAGGGGCGGAATTTTTATTTCAAAGGTGGGGTGGGGGGAGACACAGTTGATACAGGCACAAATCCTCAAAAGGGCGTTAGTTTTTTCAGATATCCCTACCCAAGGTAGAAAAAAACACAACCATGTTTTTTCATGATTTTGATATGTCCCATTCGTGAAATGGATGGCCATAACAAAAATATTTTTTACATCAAAATGTGATGAAATTGATCAATTTATTGACTCACCCCATAGGTGAATAGTGCAGCATCTAACCACTCCGGGGATAGGAGAGTACCTACGTAATCTCTTCACCTATTGCTTGGATTTAGTTCAAATTTGCACTAATAGTGCGCTGATATCTGCCCTACACCTCAAAGCAATATGAATATCAAAAGATGTATTTATTATAAAACTAAAGCCTGGAGGCCTTTAAATACAAAATTATCATAGGCAGAAATTTCACACACACATTTTTACTTTTTAAGTTACTTTTACTTTAAGGTAATATAAGATGGTATGTTTCTCCTGTTTTTTTTTATATGACGTTTTCAGACTGTAAGAAGTGGAGGGGTTGAATACAGCCTTCTGAAAAAGTGTAGGGGGACATGTCCGTTGCCCCCCCCCCTCGTAAATTACGCCCCTGGTCAGCTTCAGATGTGGGCTCAGCCTAGCATTCAGGTGCCAGTATACTCTGTCACAACTGCTTGTCAGACAGTCTAATAGCCTCAGAAACCCCCTCCCCCACACCTTTTCAACGTCGGAAACGACTTTCCGAAACTGACATGCGACATTCACACCCACGTCACGCCGTGATTGGTCAGCTGTGTGGAGGTGAGAAAGTAAGCAGGGTTTGAATTTCTCTCTCAAGCTCTTTTTTTTATTTGTTACAGAACCATTTGTGGCGAGTTCAACCCTCTTAACATCTTGCCGGAGAGACTGTGTGAAAATATGCGCCATTATCCTCGTATTTCAACAACTATGCCCCCCCCCATAACGGCTGGCTTTTCACTCCACCTTCGGGTGAGACCATTCAGAACAACTATAAATACTTCGGATTTCCGACGTGGTCAGACAACACGTCTTACAAACTAGTTCTCATCGTGCTCAACCCAACCCTTTGAGGAATTTAGAGGGACCAACGTTTTGACCTGCTTGTGGCACTAGATGAAAAGTCAGGGGGTCCCCAAAATCATTTCATCCTCTGTTGACCATAAATTTCTGAATCAAACTTCATGACACGTGAAGAGGGGTCGGTCTGGACCAAAGACTTGGACTGATAGACCAACCGACTCTACCACTTCTACAGTGATGAAGTTAGCACAAACACACAGCAGAAGCAGATGAGTGAAAGATCCTGAGTGAATGTGTAAAGATCACACACAGCACTACTTTCCTCCCCGTGGTTACATCAGTCTTACCTGGGAAAGACCAGTTTGCCAGGTAAGGAGAGACGGGGGACGTCGCGGCCCATCCCTGGGCCCAAGTGGAGCTTCCTGGACAGGACATCTATGGGATTTTCAGCAGGTTGGGTGGCAACTTTGACCATCACATTACTATTGAAGATGTAGGCTGAAAAGAACACCTGGTGGGAAAAAAGGAGGAATTTAGTCATGTTGACAAATTCTCTTTAACAGAGCCCAAATGGTGTCTTATTATTACTTATTTTGTCTGACCAACTGTCGCAAAAATATTCAGTTTATAATCATATGAAGACAAGCAAGAAAACCCTCATTTTTGAGAAGCTGTAGCCAGTTTGGCATTTGAATTTTTATTTATTTCCTTTTGATAGTTTCAGCTGTAGATTAAAAATCTCCAACTGTTCTGCTGCTGCAATTTGTTATATCGTCTGTATGCCTGATTTATATCCAAGTAGACTCACTGCTTCAAACAACTTCTTAAAGCAGGTACTCCCAAAAAATAATAAAGAGCAGAGATTAAGTTCTTCAGTTCATTTAATGTGTATCTATTCTAACGTCATTGTGAACATAAATGGTAAGTGTCAGAGGGGAAATAACACTGAAGTGCCGGCAGGTTGCTAGGCACCCAAAATGCTAAAGATGAGAGCAATTGCAGAAAATGTACTCACTGGTAGAACATCGCCAGAAGCAGTTTGTTGTGCAGCCTCAGTTATGATCGGTCCTGTTTGTGTTTGCTTTGTATTTGTGTGCAGAATCGTTTTTGTTCCGTTTTAATGTTGTAATGTATGTGTGACATTTCTTTGTGAAAGGATAAACTGAGAGAAACTCAGTGAAAATGACAATGTCACTCATCTTTCATTCTTTTTAAGAAATACAGGCAGCAACTATTTGAACAAACTTCTTATAATCTGAATGAAACAGATAATACCATCTAAAGCAGCCAGGTGTTCATAGATCCCCTGAGCTCTACTAACCTCAGATTGAGATCTAAACTGATGATTATGTTCAGTGGTTTAATTAAATTACGGAAAATATGCACTGCAGTTCATCAAACAACTCAAATAAGATCACGGCTTCCCGCCTTGGTCACTCACTAACCCCATGATACACACCCTCATTCATGAGACACTGGTTCCTGTTGACTTTGGCTAAACCTAAGCTGTTAAGTGGCCATTGCTTTTGTGTATTGTGCTGAGTGCAGGCGCTGGTCCAAAGTAGGGACAATGCCAGACATGGCTAATAAACCACACCTAAATCTATCAGTGCCAGAAAAAGACAAGTAGAGATAAATGTTTTTAATTTTTCAGAGGAAATAGTGATGTTCATCCTTCATCCTTTCTAGCACGCTCGCATTCCTCTTCACAATTTATCTGGCTCTTTTCAGTTTATGAAGGTTGAATTTTGCAGGTAGCTCTCATTTATCTGTTCAGCCATGGTGGTGATCACCGCATCAATGCTAAGTACCCAGTTTCCTCCAAACACACTGCTTGAAACTGTAAAATGCATCACTTCCTAAGCAGCGAATAATCTGTCTGGTAAGGAGGTATTTGCTCAAATGTGTTTAAACAAAATAGTAATGATTCAGCTGATGAAAAACCTTACATTTGTTTTCTAAAGCCGGATAGAGGGATGACATTTTTTAAATGAGTGCGTCCTTGAATATACAGTCTGTTTGATGTATCTCATGGCAGCGGCTTGTACGTCAGCTTGTATGTAAGTTTTGGATGGGCGCATATCTTACCCAGAACACGTCATAAATGAGCAGTCCTGACAGCAGCAGGCAAGACACCTTCAGACTGGGAAGCCGCACAAAGGCGATCATGGCGACACACAAGCCCATGGCTAAAGCTGCGGAGAGAAAAAAACACAAGATACTTAAAAACAAAGATCCACATTTGAGCAGAAGTGAGCTGAAATAGCAACATGGGAAGTGATTTTAGCGAGTAGTTTATTTAAAAAACATTAATTACTGTGCAC
This sequence comes from Oplegnathus fasciatus, assembly GCA_003416845.1. Taxonomy (NCBI): domain Eukaryota; kingdom Metazoa; phylum Chordata; class Actinopteri; order Centrarchiformes; family Oplegnathidae; genus Oplegnathus; species Oplegnathus fasciatus. The sequence continues at coordinate 468,274 of NTHP01000376.1, read as the reverse complement.
ACAGGTCTAATTAATTAGTCAGACTATTCTGATGAATCTGCTCATGTCCTCATTTATTTTTAGGTGCATGAGGGATGACCTGATAAGACACAAGATGGTGTTGAGATTAAACATGGGAGCATGGTGCGGTTTTCATGCGTAGAAGATTTGTTTGTTATAATGTCAACAGCAGTGTGTGTGCTGTTGTTGTACATCATTTCACTGGTTCCAGTGCAGGGACACGCTGTCAGAATGTCAAGCTTGTGACGAAATCCTTTACGATTTTTGTGAATTTTACAATCACATTTTGATTCTTGGGGTCATTTTCCAATTCAAAACAGTTTTATCTGTGCAAGTGTTTTTAGCTTCGATGATGAAGTGTTGCTATTTGTCACAGGGCTGCTTCATATTTCCGAGGAAAGACCGCCAGAAATACGTTTCAAATTACTGAAGTCAACTGGGTCAAATAAATGCACACACCCACACACTTTTCTCTGCTTTTGTCCGTGCTTTTGTCCAACTTCGATCAAGACCAGTTAGCTTAAATGCCAGTTGTGTTTTATACAGCAGTTGACTAATAAGAGTATGTTGTTTCTGTATTAGCATTAGCAGCACACTGCAGAAAGAGCCTGAAAATAATGTTGCTAAAAACATCATATTGTATGAGTCATGTCAAGTTCCTTCTTCCCCAGGAGATGATGAAAACTGAATTTTGTCCAGACTCTCGCCTTTATTGAAGATTGGGATGGCTGAATTTATTTTTACTGCTCTGCAGCATCAAAGTTAGCAGCTATGCTAACAGAACCTCTCCTCACACACACTTCAGTTCATTGTCTAATAATTGGTATACCCTTGGTACACAGTCCTGCTGCAGAACTATCTTCTGTAAACCTTGAAAAAAAAAAAAAACTCTGTCGTGTACTGAATCCTGGTGAATAGAAAACCTGCCGCAGACACACTGACACATGAGCCATGACTGTAAAAGACGCACCATCCATGAGAAGCCAGTGTCCAGTCAGCACCCAGATGAGTACCAACATAACGGAGAGGGAGAAGGACAGGAGCTCAGCCAGAGTGAAACGCCCACAGCAGCCAAAGGAAATCCTGCGATGACACAAACAAGAGAAAAAGAAAAGAACATGATGCATACTGGGAAACATTTACAGGCTGATATATGTTACCACTGAGCAGTATTTGCACACTTGATCGTGTGTAAGGAACAACTAGGGTGAGAGAGCATTGACCTGTACAGGTGACGGAGCGGAGCGAGAGAGAGCCTGTGAAGACGCTAAAACGCTTCATAAAAATGATTCATCCATGTGTTTGAGTAGTTTAAAGATAGCTGTTAGCCAGCTAAACTGCTATTGTTGCAACTAAACAGCTGAAGTGCAGAAGTTATTTTTCTTCTGGAGTTTTTGTTTGGTTACCAAACAGCTTCAGGAGTGGACTGGAGTGGCCAAATTTGCATGTAGCCAAGACGGATCGCAAACAGATCTGGCCACCGGAGACACATATACGTGTGAATATAAGTGTACATTAAACTGTCTTTAATCTCATCTGGATTTTATAAGACGGACCTGAAGTGACAAGGGGCCTGAGATGCATAAATGATAAATATTCAAAATATAGCCTTTATTTGTGAACATGTTAGAATGCACAAAATAACAACAACCTAAACACTGAACAGAACAGGGTTTGGGGCTGGAGGTTGGGTCATTACTGACTCTGTAAAGGAGACAAAGGTTTACTGAAACCAGATAGGAGGCTCTGAATCTGTAACTAGAGAGGAGGTGTTCATATTGGTTATTGAGTAGGTGGGTTGTGCTGTTGGGGATTCCTTGTGCTTTACTATTGCTCGAGGTGTCCAAACACCTGAGGCTATTAAAAATGATTTGTATAGTAAGTGAAAAGATACATGTGAAAGGGTTAGCTCATCCACGTAACAAACTATATTTCCATGCAGACAGTTTCAGTCTTAATTGAGAAGAAGCTGATTTACGACTATGCTGAATCTCAGAGCTTTATAAATATTTGTAGAAGATACACATAACAGCATGGAGCAGTTTGAGCAACAACAGACACGATTTAAAGACACAAAGAATCCACATGGTTTCCTTACTTGTTCTGTGGGGAGCAGGGTCTGGTCAGATACTGGCACATTGGCAACAAGAGGAATGCAAATGCAATTGTTGCAAGAACTGAGGAGAAGAACAAAGCACAGCAGTGAGAACGAAGGCCTAATACACCTAGACTGCTTGTTCCAGTCCTTTTCTGTCAGCTTAATGGGGCAGCTAATGGTCTTCACAGTTTCAATAATCAAAGCAGATAAGGAGCCTTCCCCAGAGTGTAACTACTGAACAGAAATGCAAAGGCCTTATTACAGTAATTCTACAGCTGAAGAGTTTTTGTGGTATGTTCAAGAGAGGCACTTACCTGCTGTGCAGATGGTGAAGACCACCTGTACCGAGTCAAAGAAGAAGAACATGACTAGCAGAGACACAGAGGCTCCTATGGGCAGGAACAGGGCCTGTGTGGAGTCTATAGTCTGAATACCTGCAAAACAACACACACATCAAAGTTAGAAGGACTTAAAAACACAAAAAATGGTATGTGATTACTTGTAAATTTGAGAAAATGTTATGTTTGTATATTTCAGGTCACTGACACTCACTGTTGTTTGTGTTGCTGTTATTGAAAGCCCCCGTTGTCGTGGGGTTCCCATCTTTATCCTTCTCCTGGTTCTCACAATCCATGTTTAATGACCTGCAGGAGGGAGGGAAGGAAAGAGAGGGGAGGGCAGAGAGCAGGAGAGTGTGTTGGACTCGAGCATCAATAATCAGATATGATAGAAGTAAAGGGCTGTGTAGGAGACTTAAAAAGACTACGACTCCTCCTGAAAAGTGACAGCTCTTATGCATATAAATATCTCTGTAGATGGAAGATGACTAAATTTCTTCTTTGGAGTTTGAAAAACATCTTCCTTTCTCTTATGTTGATGACTCAGTGTAGAATTTAGTTTAATTAATCTGTGAAAAAAGAAAAATATAGACATGAAAAACAGAAAAGTTGAATTGATGGCCAAACTCTGCAGAGAGTGGGAGGTCCGTGAACTTAAGCTGAACCGTGGCTCTACACTGAAGCCTGAAAAAGTGTTTCACTCACTTCAACCCACAAAATATTTCCATTTCTCGGCCGTTTTTTGGACCTGGACAGTCCTGAACACAGGCTTATAAAAATATTACTTCCCTTTCATTCCCCTTGTGTATTCCCATCTTTCAGGGGTAGCCTTGTTTCACTGAAGACATTTTGACATGTCACAGTAGGAAAAGCACAAGTGTAAATAATAAAATTAATACTGAATTCCATTTAGCTGCTTCAGTTTCAGGGTCCTGGTATTGTTCGTGCTGGCTCCTGTCACACTGACATGACTTACTGGGACACTTTAATAGAACGGAGCCGTTAATGTTATTAGTAACAGCAGTTTTAAGTCAAAATGTCTGCCGTGAAAAAGACCTATGACGGGAAACATCTCATTTGGAGTGCAAAGAGTAGAAACATCACTATACTGCTACTTTTCCATCCAAATGTAGTAATTGTAAGCAGATTTTCAGAAAAAAACAACACAAAAGAAAATGCAAATTTAAGCACGTTTCTATCCACTGCTGTGATGTGAATGTTGGGCACACTGAGATTAACAGTTGGCGGCGCTAATTCTCCAGTTGGGTGCCATGAACCACTGGAGAAGAAGAGGTACAACGAGATGATGACAAGAGGCTTGAGTGAGGTTTAAATCACATGCTTTATGTCTGTCATCATCTAATATTTGCAAGGTCTATTTCCATCACACTTTGTCACATTTTATCACATCTTATTTCGAGGTTTTTTTTCTTCTTGAATTTATGACGTTTCCACTCAGGTTTTTTAATGCACAAACTGAAAATGCGCTTAAAAAACGGGTGATGGAAAGGCACTGACTGTAAATGGTTTTATCTCCCGACAGCCCCAGACTCGAATGAGCTCAGTGCAACCTGATCTGATCTGTCATGACTTCCAAATAATAACTACAATCCACCCAACGACCATAATGTGCCCCAACCATTTCTTGTCTGATGCGTTTTTCTCCTGCCATTCTAATTGGTCTGTCTTACAGAGTGAGGATGGAGCATCATATTGGCACTGTCCTCTCTACCTCTTCAGATTTGGATGGTAGATAAGACAGACTGAGGCAGTAGCCTACATATTTATGCAGATATAGTTTATCTGAGAGATGGACACTTGATTGATTCTGCATCTTGAGTAAAACATACCTGCCTTTCACCTGATCATAAGACTCCTCTAAAACAAATTTGTTTTGGTCAATATCCTAATGCAACTAAATCAATCAAAACACCATTAGCTGCAGGAGTGTGGACTCTTTTGATGCACAAAAAGAACCAGAGGATGTGCATTTTTACTAGATTGAACCCTGAGAAACGGGTCCACACATCAACTGCATGGTAAATAAACACATTTACCATTTTCACACATTTATCATGACAAACCAAACAACACATATTTTCATTAGGTTATTAAATTCTTGCAGCCTGGGACCCAAAATGAGAACATTTTACTTGACCATGTAGGTCAAAAGCTTAAGTGCTTTTGTTATGTAGGGCAGCAAAAGTGACAGTTCTGTGAGTGAGTTTAACTATTATTGAAGAAATTATACTTCAGGCTACAGGTTCTTGCTGATGCGGCAAATAAGACGTGCTCTGTAAGTCATTGTCCACTATCCTCTTGACAGCTGCAGTGATTATTTATTGAGTGACGCTCACCTGAAGCTGCCATAGACGATCAGAAGGATGGAGATGAGGAAGGTGGACACCTGGCTGGAGTCAACTAGGGAGTACGCCCTGAAGAGAAGGGAGAGAGAGGAATACAAGCATGAGCACAAACGTTTATGTAATGAAACTAGTAAAAAAAACAAACACGTCATATTGATTAACTGTAACAATGTGTATTGTTTACTCTTCTACTAAACACAAGTTGTCACTACTGTAAACATCACATGAACAGCAGGAAAGTAAATCAACCTTAAAATAAACAAATGATATTGTGAAAAGACTCCAAGTGCTTGTTAATCTGCTACTTCCTCCTTTTGTTGGTCCAGACTGAACCACTCTTTTACACATTGGAAGAAGCCAGTTAGCAAACTGCGACTTGATATTGAGAGCTTTTTCCTCCAAAACACCCGTTTTATTTTTGACCATATGGCGATTTATAACAAGCTGAGGTGAGTGAAAACACATTTGTTGTTTGAATTCAATCCCCCATCTGATGTGCAGAGACTTCCTGTTATCCGTCAGATCAATTAATTTTTCTTTCAGTATGTAATTTAATGTTTGATAAGCCTCCCTGATCGTTTTTGAAAGAGACAAATTTGTACCTCGGCCATTTTATCCCTGCATGATGCTTTTCCAAGCGTGATAGTGGGGGTTTTAGCCAAAAGACACACTATCTTATTTAAATATGACAGAATACTGTTATATGAATACTTGACTACACATTTATTATTTCTAACAATGCACCTAAATGTCCACTGTGGCACACCAGCAAAAGATTGATTAAAACAGAGGCAATGAATCCGAATGGACCTGATTCTAGACGCATCTACTTTAACGTGGATTATGAGAGAAAGAAAATCTGAGCTTCAAAAGCAGGGCAGAAAATTCTAAATTCTACCCTTGGAGTTGTTTAACTGTGCTAAATTGGGCACGTATCCCTTTCTCTTGGAATGAAAAGGTGGTTTTCCTACCAGATTCTACTCTATAATCCATTCAGACGTACAAACCATCAGTTTGAAATCAGAATAGATCATGGTTGCACAGTTGTCTGCGTCAGTTTTTTTCTACCACCATACTGTGGAAAGCAAGAAAAATGGATAGTATAGTAAGCCAACTGTAATTTCAGTCAATCATTTCAGATGCTCCACAATCTCACATTGGTTGTGGCAATTTCATCACCGCCACTTTGAATCTGCAGGCACACAAGTTACATTTCCCCCTCCAAAGAAGGCAGGCAAATATGCTCGTAAGAGAGCCACAATTGATATGTGGCGTGGAGCAAGTTTCATATCAGGAGTTATGATTAAGAACTAAAGTATGTTATAACAACAAGTGTTAAGTGAGCGACCTGTGGCCGACAGACCTGTGCATTGTGTATATAAGGGGAACTCATCACTGTACTCAAAATTATGAGCTTAGAAGAATTTAAAATCCTTTTCACTGACCACCCAAGAGAACATATAATACAATGTGAAAACATTTTCACCACACAACACACTGATGATACCACACGCTACAAGAAAACTGCTGCTGTGTTGCACGGAGCTGAACACATTCTGTTCCCCAGAGATCAGCGGGCGTCATAATTACACACAAGAAAGCAGCAAAGAAAGGAAAGTGAAACGATTCAATAGTAAAAATAAGAATTGCAAATTTCTGTTGCGTTTAAAAAAAGAACTGGGGAAAAACAAGCGATCAATTATGAAAATCAATAAGGCAAATGTGGTCCATACAGTTCTAGGCACATTGGAAACTGTCAACAAAGGAAGGGAGTTTCTGCACACAACAGTGGTATGGTCTTCTAAATATTGATTAGGCCTATTGATGTAATTTGGAAGCATATAACTCATAGTGTGGAAAATGAGAATCAAATAGCTTTAATTAAAAAAACAAACTCATGTTGTGAGCAGCTAACTTTGTCCAATATACGTTTTTTTTTGTACAGCACCTGGTGTTTTCAAAAGCCGAATTATTAAGTTTACTTACTCACAGTTAATACTACTTATTATGAATTATAAATCAGTGTTAAACAATATACTAAAACAGTATGTATTAGTTGTGTAATACTGCATATTGAAGGCAATATATTTAATGAAAATCTATCAAGATCCTGTCCTGAAACGTCACACAGATGTACAGTAACATAGCAACAGCTGAAATTTCAACATGAGCATTAAAATGCCTGAGCAGGCTGAAACGCATCAGCCAATACTGTTGATTCACAATACAAACCATGGTGTTCATGCAAGACATTCCTGCAAGAACATTTCTCTTTTCTATACTATCTACTATCGCAAACAAACATTACAAAATACAGCGTACCAGTCTGGGTTTATTGCAAACAAACAATCTGTACAACATGTTGTGTTCTGTGAAAAACTAGACTAAATAAAAAAGGAGCTGATGAAGGACATCATCATGTAAGTCCCTCAGCTAAGGGTTGCTGTTAAATAGAGTATCCATACACTTCAGATAAAGATGGTTGGCATCTTAGTTCTGGTCTAGGAAAGATGAACTGTACTTTCTCGATGAAGGATGAACATAGCTTAAAAGCATTACTCATTCAGCTCATTTTTAGTCCGTTAATCAGTCTAACAAACAGATTTTCTGGGCTCTCTGAAACAAGAGACTGTAATATTACACATCTAACTAATCCTAAAATTTCAGCATAAAGTCATCTTGCTGTTTTTTTCCCCAGACAAATGTGTAGTCAGGCTTCTAAGCAACAAAGTCTTCCCATATCAGTGATCCAGGGCCTTGACATAGCGTAGACTTGACATGCAACCTTATAATGCAGGCCGTTTTCTGGGGCAAAGACAAGGCTGGCATTGTGAAGTGGCTGCCTTCAGTTGAGAAGTGCAGATCTGACCCCAATCCTGACCCGTCTGTCTCCTATCAAACTCTCTGGCCATGGGTGAGGAATGCAGGCTGCAGTTAAAAAAAATAACACAATGCCAGTGACCCCCAATAATGTCATCATGATGACTGCTCCACCTGTGTAGAGGCATCAAAGCTGTCCGCAGTCGGCATTTTAGCTCCCCCAAACTTCATCAGTGTCTTAAAAGGCACCAATGCATCTAACACTGACATCCATTGGCTATTAGTATACCCATTTACACGGCTTCTCAGGTCCATTCAACCAACACTAATATTGTTTTACGGTGGTATAAACTGAAATTTGTCTGTGTCTATTTTGCTACTTAGTGCACTACATCCTCTTCCTCTGCCATTTTATTTGAGTGTCTGAAAAAAAAACAAAGACAGTGTCCGAGGCATGCGCACTACATTTGCTAAAAAATCCCACAGTGTAATGAGTCACATTTTATCGATACAAAATTACACTCGTGTGACTCTACACCTGTCAGTGACTGGGCAAAAAAGATCATTCAAAAGTAGAGCTAGACTGATATATTGGCATTGATAAATATGTTGGCCGATAAGTAACAACAAACTGCAGTACATAAACGCCTAAGACTTGTTTCAGGTGATTACTAAATAGTATCACTATTACGCAACTAGTCCTCCAGAGAGCACAAGTTTATTTTTCGACTGTAAAAAGTCACACTTCGTACCAAACCCCCACTAGTTTAAGAGATCCTTATCACAAATATTTGTTTAGGTAAAACTCTCATATCCGTATCAGCCTCAGAAACTCCGCTATGTTCATCAACATTGAATTGCTGAATGCAGTGTTTACTACAGAGTAAGTTATTGAGTGTTTATTATATTGGGAATAGTAAATGAGAGAAAGCGAGACACAGCTTTGGTGTACTGAGAGTGCAAAGTGGCAGAGGGCAAGTCATGATGACAGACGCTCTGCACAGGAAAACCATGTTATCAAAAAGGAACAATAGTGACAAGTTGACCCCCAACACAAACTGAATGACACGCAACAGGATACTTGCTACACTACAAGATAAAGTTCTAACAACTCATACATTTCTTTTTTATGTCAGTTTGATTTAGTGAGATCTGAGTAATCTTACAAAGGCAAAAAAGTCTGCCATTCTTCTACAACCGCAGCCAGCAACTCCATCCTTACTTGGTTGTAGTGAAGCAACATACAGTGAATATAAATGTTTTTTCCCTCTGCAACACACTATATCATGCAGGCTGCATCTCAGTTTGTGTTGGCGATGCCAGCAAAACTTGGAGAGTAATGTGTTGCAATCCAACAATCACTGAAATGTGTGTTTAAATTACACTGATAAAAACATGGAGCATAACATAATAAACCCTATCATGGTATGATGGGCTCATGAGGTAATGCATTTTGGTTTGGTCAGAAAATTTATCTGGATAATATCTGCTAACAAGGTACTATTTCTCATGTGTAGATATATCAGGCCCTGCAACTAAAATCAGCCCTTTTCCTGCTGGCATGCAGTGAATACCGTTTCAGTTCTGAGTATCGCTGGGCTGCATTACTTGTTTTCTTCCAAGTACTGACAGAGAGAACAGCCCTTGCATAAAAAGACTGAGCGCTCTCTAAATCATTTTTCATTCTGGTGCGCATGTGACAGAGGAATTCACAGTTTTCACTGTGATGCTGAGGAGG
>NTHP01000376.1:414917-458810 GCA_003416845.1 Oplegnathus fasciatus | reverse complement strand
GTCTCTTTTATTCATTCAGTAGCACAGGAATGACTACAGGGTGTCTAGGAGGGGAGGGGTAACATGTAGTTCACTGTGGAAACAGGACACCGGGACAATACAGCATCATGTAGCTTTGCCCCGTTCTTGTTTGTCCAGCACAGGCCTCTACTTAATGACTGAAAAAACACACTCAGCAGGCATCATCTCTACAAATACGTCAAATTACAATGGGGCCCGTATACTAAACCCGACATGTAGGTCATAATAAATGTCTGACAATATAGACGATCCAAATATGACACCCTATTCAGGCAAGTGTTTCTTTCACCTAAACAGGTTAAATGTCTTGCCAACAGTTTGGCCTCAAGCATTAAGAAAGTGATTAAGAAACTGACCTTGTTCTTCCACACACACAGACACCAATGATGTCACTGCCTCACTGTCAACACAGCAGGCAGAGAGACAGCTAGTTTAATCTACCACAGACCTAATTCATATTCTGGTATCGAACTGCTTCGTCTGAATTCTGCACACAGAAGCCTGTAGAACATGGGTGAGATAGATGAATGGAACATTTAAAAACAAAATACAATCCCGGACTGTTGAGGGCTGGATGGCAGCCCAAAGTGCCATAAGACGTCCTTGTTCACTGACAAGACTAGGTTTTTCAATAACACAATTCCAATACCGTCCTCCATCAAGCCACTTGCATGCATGACTTGACCACTAAGGGCCAGGTCACCAGGCCACAATGAAGACTTTTGCAAATGCTGCCCCTGCGAGGCGTGAATATTCAAGATTGAGTGTCCAAAAGTAATATCTTACTCAGGTCTCACCAGATTACACATACAGACATAGATGAAAACTTGTGAGCCCCCAGCATATATATTAACTTTACTATCACTTACACCAGCTTACAGTAGCCACTGGGTGGAGTTGCAGCTGGACCGCCAATTGGGAATTAACATTTGTCTGCCTCCACATTCTATTTAATTATGGATGTAATGGGTTACGTCCTTCAGGAACAAGAATGTAATTTGTGATCAACGGTGACCTTTTTGCCTCCATGAAAATAAGTACAACTCCCATGCACTGCTGCTCTGGTGTGTGTTTACACCTTTCTGTGGCATTTTGTTTTTTTTGTTTGAGTGAGTGTCGATAAGGGAACAACGTAGAAATAGACAGAAAAGATTGGTGCAGAGAGCCTGGGAGGTCCTGGGTTGGGTTTGTCCATGATTAATGATAAATTACATGATCCACATTTATGCTCAGAGTCACAATGATGCCCTGCAGCCCGATGCTTTTAGAACAGTTTAGGGAAAGGACAGATCTCTACTAGCTGCTGGTCACACCTATCAAGACTGAGGTCCAGATCTGATCATTTCGTTAATTTTCTAAGAGCACATGAACACAACGAGCGAAGGTCTCAGCCTCATAATTCAAGATGCATTAGAAGACCGTCTCTCCAAATTACAACCCATTCAGGCTTTTAAGTTCTGAAGGCTAATCTTAAGTGGCGCTTCTGTTCAGGACACAAGCAACAGGTGCTTCAGTAATCCGTCGATGTGTGCTCTTAACTGAGAATACAGCAGCATTAGTTGTGTCTATATAGTTATAACATACTGTGTATAAAACCTAAAAGTGAGTATGGGACAGTGCTTGCTGTCATTTTTGTTGTTTGATGTACCACAAACCATCATTACAAAAAGACTACAGAGGCTTCTTGACACAAGATATTTCTGTCAAGTCAACATCACCTACTTTGTGAGTTGTGTGAATGATTAGTTGATTAATCAGTGTCTAGAAAGGCTGCACTCGAATTAGATTGTACTGTGGATAGTCTTAATAATAGGATTTTGGGATTAGATCTTAATAACCATGTTTCCTGAGGAAGGATGTTTTTTTTTCTTAAATTCATTAATGAAATAGCCAAAGGGGAAGGAAAAGGATACTTCTGGGAAAACTACTGCAGCCACTGCATGATGACATGCTTATATTATTTGAAAATGGAATCCTGAATATGCCTTTTTAACATTAAAAAGGATATTCAGGATTTCCATTTTTTGACAAACCTTTATAAAACTCAGCGTGATAATAGTTTCTGGACAATGTCCTAAATTGCTGGTTACACTCCACAGCAGGCGGCTACACAGATGGGGGCGACACCATGTTATCAGTATGTAGTCTGAGGTAGGCTAATAGCAGTGATGACTAATGGCAGGCAGCACCTGAGATCGACTAATTGCAAAGCCAAAAAAACTAAAATTCTCTCTAAACCTTCCTCCCTCTACTACAGGGCTGATTTGTTGGCATTTGATGGCAAATATATTGACAATTTCTGTTTTGTCCATAAAAGAGCGCTGTTGAAAACACAACACAACAACACTTGTAAGAACCACAATAAGCTTCTAAAACAAGCTGCAGTGATGACTTTAGCAGGTAGCCTCAATGAGGCGTTGCGATGACACTGCACTAACATGGTAACGTGCTCAGCTTTTGCTTGTGACACTGAAAAACAGCGATCCGTTTGTGTTACTGAACATCAAAAGACTTTCCTTCATACAATCTAAAAGAATTAACTGTGAAACATCACTGCTCAATCATTTTATCAATTAGTTCATAAACAACTGACCATGCAAGTCATTTATCAAGTAAAAATACCACAACATTGCTGGGTATTAGTTATTATTTTTGACACGTTATAGACTAATTTAATCTTTTTAACTATACGTCAGCCAAGCAGAATTTTGGACTTTCAGTTCGATAGACGTGGTCGCTGCAGTGTTCACAGTGGAAATTCAACATGGCAGAAAGTGCGGGCAAAGTAGTTGAGCTAGTTTAGACAAATCGGGCAAATTCCCAGCATGCATGAGTTCCAGCATTGTTCTATTACTGCAGCACTCAGAAAACAAAGATGTATTTTGATGGGAAGATCTTGTCCAAATCACATCGCATCATATTTACCTTCGATTGTTGACTTGGCTGTAATGCTTACCATCTCCCTCCCTCTCCACATCAGAACCATCCTATCTTTCTCAGTCTTATTTTAAACTTATTGGGACATTTGTTATGTGCGCTCTTAAAACCAGCCCTGAAGATAATATAGACTGGACCCTTTGACTGTTCAAGCGTTCAACTGAGATGCTAACCCAAAGCAAAGGCACAGCAAGACAACTGGGCAAAAACAATGGCTACAGCAAAAGTTATGAATGAAAATTACACAACATGAAGGCCAATATTTTACAATGTCTATACTGGGTCTCCCTGTGATAGCAAAATATAATGATTTATTATTAAAGACAATTTCTTTTTTCACTCCTAATTAACAGATTAAAAGCTTTCCCAAGATGGCACCAACAAGTGCAGCGACTGATCAATGTTTCCTAGAGACAAAGAAGAGTGGCACACAGCATTTGACATTTCCCTCAATGGACGTGTAAAATTAAATGCTATGAAACTGCTGTTCTTATCTAATATGTGACTGTCTATCACTATGTGCGCTTCAGGAAGCACTACTTTCACAATTTCACCTAAAATGTGATGGTTGAAAAGTTTGGACTTACACGGCGTACATTTGACACGCTGCACAACTGAAAATGAGGAAGAGAAAGTAGGAGAATACAAGTCCCTTGACAAATACATGTACCAGACAGTGTGATGGTAACATAAAGTCATCCACCGATGGTGAGGAACCAAGCAAGTTGCTGTGAGGCTGTTGAAAAGTGGCATCAAACTACGACGTGCCAGCTTTCAAACAAGACACCTTAAAAATGTACATTAGCCAGCTGGTTACCACAAGGCTTAACAGGGCTTGCTGTGGTTTACTTATTAGCAATTTATCCAGGCAGCAATATAGTGGCTATAAAACTAATTGTGCAGAACAGAACGTGCAAATGCTGCTGAGCAGAGCATCCTAACCAAATGTCTGTACACACACTGTCATTAGAGGTCTGTGTTTTAGTCAAATACCACTAATACAACAAATTGTATTATTTATGCCTGTGGTTGTTTAATGTAATGTTCTTTTTTTAACGCTCGTAAAGCAGAACTGATCCTTATTACGTGTGAGCTATGTCACAACTCCGTGGGTGTTTGTATTTCTGCTTTCAAGGTAATGGGTGCACAGGGCTGCGTTCAGTGGCTCAAGATGTGATGTAGTGTGGAGTTAGTCGAGCTGATACTCTCCTGCTGACAAAACTGGCAGAAGCGTTTGCTGAGGATAACTTGATTTATGCTACTGGGTAAGCCTGATTTAAAACTGCTGTCTGTACATTTAAAATATAGAAAATATAGCAAAGCATCTAGTGTGACTGATTCTACCTCACTGATGTTGGTGTGAAGTAAAGACACCACCTACTGACCAGGTAATGTAAATGAAAATACAGAAGTGATGAAGTTGGATGGTAATGACACAGTTAACTAAACAGGTGCGACGGCTTTCACATTTCTCAACCACAATTACAACGTGGGCGATATTTTGACCAGATTTGCTGTCTTTGGGAGTCTTTGCACACTGCAGTGGTAAAAGCAAATGTGACTTATCAGTTTTGTTGCAAAGCAGATTAAGCCAGCGTGAACATACAAGCTTTGATTTAGCTTCAACAATTTTGCCCCCTTTCTTCATCAGTTCTTCAGTGACATTTAGCACAATAGACGGTCACTGTTCTTAATGATGTTTTTTCTGCTTAGCTTGCAGATTAACACAAGCAACTACACGCTCAACCTCACTGAGACGTGATTTATTTCTCTAGCTGAGGATGGGTGGTTTTAAAGGTATAACGAGTATATTCCTATAAAACAATGTATATACTCAAACAAAAATAATCCCTCTCAATCATTGCTTATGACCCACTAGAAGTGTCTGTATCTGCAGAGACCCTGCCCCTCTGCCTGTATTTTCTTATTTTGCTGTGTTTGGGACGTTTCTGGGCATCAACCTTTGGGCAGTGGTTTGTAGCCCCCAGCCAATAACAGCGTGCAGGGTGTGAAGTGCGGGACTCTATAAAAACGTAGCAACCAGTTGCCAGATCGTAAGCACGTGGGACCACCAGAAGCTTTGAGCCAGGGAGGAGGGGCCAACTTTGAATGTTATGTTTACAAACAGCAACCAGCAAATCCTACTCTTTAAAGGAAAACGTAAAGAAAAACAAAAAGAAATACACTTTTCGATCTGATATAACGTCTATGTGCTCCATACAAAGAATGGTCCACGACATGTTTAGCCTAGCATAACACAAAGACTGCAAGCTACAACATGTATATAAGACAATTTTGAAGTTGATGAAGGCTTGTTATTTTCCTTTGTGTTCCCCTTTGTGCTAAGCTTGGCTTCACAAGTCAAGACACTAAATATTCTATCTAGATAAGGAAAAACACCAGGTGTCAGGCTTGCACTGTGATCAGCTCTCAGCTAAGTGTAAATGCAATCTGTACAGCGTGACCACAATCTTAAGAAAACAATCATCTCAGCAAGTGAAAGGTCACCTAACTCTGCCTCTTCCTGCTATCTTAAGCAAGTCCAGCAAATGCTACAAGTAGTAGCAGTAGCTTGCAAGTTACCCCTCAGAAAAGGTGATTTAGAAATCTTGATCCGGGGCAAGTCTGCCAAACTAATTTGCATATTGACATCCAGTCACAATACAGGCAGGATGGAGATAATGACAATGCTTATTAATATCAGGTGTAAATGCAAGGGCCTGTGGATTGGATGTCATGATCCAGATAATGCGTCCAGCCACAGATCACATGTTAATACAGGTGTAAATGGGCCCTTAGACTGTATCTCTAGGTGTTTGTGTATTTGTCCTCTGATCATTAGAAAATGTCTGTCACAATCCATCACTGTAAATAAGCGCATCATGCAAACTGTACTCTGGATTTTCATCGCCTGTTATTGGCAATGGACTAATTCACTAGTTTCAGTCTTCACATTACATTTCAAACATGATATTTTTGTCAGTGTCTATGATGCGGTCACCTGCTAACTGCTTTCTAGTAACCACCTCAGACGATACGCTGAGCTTCTCAAAAAGTACACCATTGCACAATATTACTCAAACATTATGAAATAAATGTTAAAGAAGAACTCTGCAGGGGGCGAAATCAAAATCCAACAGATGGGATTTTCCAGAGCAGTAGCTGTCAGTTCGAATTCCCTGATAAAACTACTGCTATTTCCTGCATGCTGAATATCGATAGCAATAATGTCATAAGAGCCACCCCAACCTCACAGAACGCAGGTCACTCCTGTATCAATATGCCAGATGAATGAGATGAAATATAAACAGTTGATAAATGTGAATTGTCCGAGCTGATGAGAAATATTTGGCCTAATCCTACATCAAAATGGAAATTCTGCAGTGGCTGGGATTTTCCTCCTGTAAGCAATTTCCCTAACTGTGCAGCTTTGGGACAGAATATTTATGACTACAATGACTATGACTACAACAAGCCACTCTATTGACAAAATAAAGAAAAGTCATGGTGTTTACAAATTTCCTATGGCAGTAAAGTCTTCAGTTAACTGATCTCAAACTGATAAAAGTCACACAATCAATGTGACAAGACTGTGAAGATAGATATTTCCAGAATAAACTCACAAAAATCATGACATTAAACAAGAGTTAGACAAACCCATAAGATCAAAACACAGCATTTCTGTGGACCTCATTCAATAGTCTGCTCTTGGAGAGTCGTTGCTTTGTACTGTTCATACACAAGAGCATGTTGTTCTAAAAATGATCATTACAAACACTCAACCCCTGTCCCTGAGATCAAACAAGCATTATTTATCCAACATTAATTAGCTAGGCCTCAGCAACAGTCAGGTCATTTTTCATTCATGGGGACAACGCATTTCAGTGATCACACATCATCTCTGTCTGGCTTCGTTTAACCTACTCTTCACCAAGCACTAAAATTCAACTATAATAACGCTAACCTGGCTTCGACTACACCTCACAATCCTGCAAATGTGACTTGTGACAGCCTGTCGTGTGCCACAGTGCCAAGCTCACCCCGAAACTGGCATTTTGGGACATGACTGCGATGCCAGTTGGCTAGCAGGCTAGCTAGCTTAGCTCTACGACAGAACCTTTGTTATTGTGTGCAGCGGGTCGACGACGGACGCTAGCCGTCTAATCAGCTAATTTGCTGGCACAGCTAACGTCCGCTAATCTACTTGACGCTGCCACGCGACGCTGTGCTTATTGGGCAAAAATTAAAATTTTTCAGAAAGCAAGCGCTGATAATGTGAGCGAAAGACTCATTCACCAACAGGCTAACCCCAATGAGCTTATCAAGCCGTTAGCTAGGCAGCTAGCTCTTTAGCACTCGCTCACAATAGCACCGTTGGAATTGACCGAATCTGGGTAGCGTTAGCATCAGCTGGTGGACCTGATTAGCCGCTGCTAGCTAACCAGTTAGCGGTTAGCAATATCACAGCTGCAGGGAAAAAAATATTAGGATGAGTGACATTTTTGCTTTTTATACGGTGGTAAATGCATTTAAAGGCGTCTGTGTTAAAAACCAAGTATTACAGTGAATTGTCAGACATATAATTCATTGGTTTAGTGACCTATATCAATCAGGCTTGGCAGTAGCAGCAGCTAACGTTAGGTAGCTACTACTAATCGGTAGCGCGATGCCTGTGCGCACTCACCAAGATGAGTAGCCCTGCTCCGCCATATCGCCGAAAACAGTGGGTTCCGCGACTGTGGCTAACACAGATTCAGGTCCCGGTGACAACCCGTTAGGACCTCGGAGAGGTTTTCTGCTTATCCTTCACAATCCGCCGTCCTAGCAGTTACTTTTAGGTGACAACATGGTGATACATCCCGGCGGCAGCTAGTAATCACTAGCTGGATATCTTGCAACTGAAATGGGAATGATGGTTTGCTATCGTTAGGTGGACAAGACAAAGCACCCCGAGAAAAAAAAAACACTGATGTTATTTTCGTCGGTTTCGCTAATGTCCTGCCGTCACCCCAGCCGAGAAGGCTCGGTCTCCAACGATGCTACACCCACTGTAAATCCATATTCAGCACGATGGTATCCAGGATAAATTCAGATATTCCTCAAGTCTGCACCCCTAGCTGTTACGGAAGACGTTCAGCTTTGTTTTCTATGGCGAGAGTCACGGGAACGCGCAAAATCGCCCTGCTGTAGAGCTTTACAAGTAGGACGTGCACTGAAACGCTTTTTGTGCACTGAAGAGGCTTGCAATGGTTTCCCTTCAGCTGGCAGCAGTGCAGCCTATCATATACACCTACAACTACAGCCGCGAGCATTACGTCCATTGTAAAATGTAAATTATGGTCATAAATTAAGACAAATCATATCATGATCATCAAAATATGATTTTAATAACCGAAAAACGGACAACCCCTCAATATTTGAATCATTTAAGCATTTATTAATATGAGAAACTGGTTGCAAAAACATCATTTTGTGAAGAAATTACAAGATTTATAAAATAACTACTATAAATGACACGTGTTTTAGGTCTTTTATTAAATATTATTTTGCAAAGAAAGGCTCATTCAGTGTTGGATAAATCCAGGGGCATCTGTAACAGAAATGGTTTCTAGAGTTATCAGGACAATTTGCTGATTAAAATCTGTAACAGGTTATTTTAAATCAGCTCATGCTGCAGGGCGTGAAGGTCCCTGGTCAAAAGACAGATAAATCAGGCTGCAATACGCAATAAAACACAATAAGACCAACACAAGAACCAAATATAAAACATTATGGCGTGTTGCAATAAACCAATCAATTAAAATATATTGAAAATATGTTAGGCCTTACATGTTGTGGCGCCCCCTTAGGCTGATCAGAAGAATTACACAAAATGCTGGCTCCAATGCTGGCTATCAAGTCAAGTTCTTTATTGTCATGTGCACAACAGTTACAGTGAAGCAGCCATTAGCAATGAAATTCTTAATTCTCAGGTTCCCTCCAACAATGCTCAAATGTATAAAAAGAAAATCACGCAGGTAAAAATGAGAATCTGAGACATAAAATAGTGCAGAAGTTAAAATAGAGGAATATAATATAAAATGGTAGGCAGGTATACAGTAATGATAAAATGAGTAAACTGTAACGTATACAGGTTATAGACAGGTAAGAATGGGATTTTAGGCAGGTAATGCACTCATAAATATACAGTATGGTATATACTGTTTGGTGATATTCAACTCTATATCATTCAGGAATTTGTAAATGATGTATAGAAAGGTAAACAAGCATTACAGTGCCACCATTAGTCAGAGCAGAGCCCTCATAAGTCTAGTAATTGCAATTTGCCATGTTGCAGAAATTGCTAGAATGAGCAATGAGACACATTTTTCTATTGGACACACATCCCAAGAGGGTCCTCTGATAAATGCTGGCAAACCTGTAATCGGGGGCTTTGTCTTTGCAGATTTTTTGTTCACTCGATATCCCAGTTTTCCCAGTTTCCCTTGTACTTGTAAAGCTCTCGCAGGGTAGTTGAGCTTTTAAAGGTGACATATTGTGCTCATTTTCAGGTTAATGCTTTTATTTTGGGGGTCTACTATAAAATGTTTACATGCTTTAATGTCCAAAAAACACATTATTTTTCTCTTACTGTCCATTGCTGCAGCTCCCTCTGTCTGAGAGCTCTTGTAGACAATAACTGCACTCAAGATGCACTGGCTTAAATATTATTGCATCTACATATACCTAAAAAGCTTCAGCAAAAGGGCAGGTCCTTTTTGTTATGACGTATGACGTATTGTTCATGTCTAAGATAGATTATTGGATCACTTCATGAAACTTTGATCAGCACTGCCTGAAATTTTGTTTGTACAAATAAGTAAAATCATCATGATTCCCCAGTTGGACCACTTGGATTAAAGACCCATTAGCACCCCTAGAGGCTGCAATATACTCAATATACGTAAAAGTGTTGGATGGAACAAACAACATACAATTGTTATTAGCCATGCTAGAGGCGTGGCGCTAGGGATGGCAATGTCAGTCAATTTCAACTTTGGACCATGGATTGCCATGAAATGTTGTACAGACATTCATGGTCGCCAGAGGATGAAGTCTACTGACTATGGTGATGTTTCCTCTAACGCCACCATGAGGTTGACATTGTGGGTTTATAATAAAATGCCTCAACATCTATGGGATGAATTAAAATGGTGCAGACATTTATGGTCTTTGTGAGCTTGGTGATCCCCTAACTTTCCATCTAGTGTCAATATCAGGTCAAAATTTCAGTTTGAACAATGCTTTGTTTTTGTCTCTAACAGTTTGTTTCACAATGAGTGTTACCACCTCACCGAGCTGTAAGCGTGACCTTGTCTTGCTCAAAGAGCCTTATCAGCATGCTGCACAAACTGAAAGACAAAGATGTCATTAAAATCAGCGGTCATCGCCTTTGGGGAAAACCCAAGGTTCATAACCGTTTGTAACAGACCATATGCTGATCAGTTTATGAGATATATTGTGTGCAAAGTTGACATTTGGACTGAAGGTGCACAAAAAGAAGTCTGATGGAGACTTTTGTCTTCTGGGTAGCATAGATGCACTCAGGGAATTCAATGGCAATCTGCCCATTAGACTTTGATGTCTTCAAGTGGATGTTTTGGTCTGATAGTGGCGAGAGAGTAAAGGTCAAGGGGTCATCAAAAACACTAGGATTCATCCTCTGGGGACCATGACAGTCTGCAGAAAATTTCAGCCACATCTGCTTTAGTTTTTATATCATGTGTTTAATATTGACAATTTGACCTGAGGGTGGGGTTAAAGGAGGAGTGTCTAAAATAGAAATGGTATATCCTCTGGAGATCATTAAATTTTATTGCAATCTGGGGTTGTGGGATGTCTACCGAATTGGCATCTAACGATGTCCACAGTGAAACATTGCACTGTTGGTGGTGGTGGTGTGTGTGTGTGTGTGTGTGTGTGTGTGTGTGGGGGTCATCTTGTGGGCTACACTACACTAAAATATTTCTAAATTCTAAAATATTAATCAGTTCTAAGGTACTAAATGTTTTGATAAATTAATCCTACTGGCTTTTTACGCAAGCTTTCATTGCACTTTCTATGGCTTTTAATTAGTCTCAAAGCCCACATAAAAACCGCGTGCATGTGATTCCAGCACACAGAACAGTATCTGCAAGTGGAAAAGCATTCTCGCAAGGGAGCATTTCTGCTCGACATGCACAAATGCAGTCCTGTGGGCACAGGGCTGTGACAAGCGCTCGCTCGACCCTCCTTACACGCTCGCAACTGCTCAACACTCGCTTGCTCATCAAGTTGACTTTTGAGACTTTGGAGGTGGGGATGACAGTGGTTGATGTCTCTCCTCCTTTGACTGCCGCTTTTGACGGCAGCTTTTAAATCATGATGTCACGATGGTAGAGCACTCAGTGGTCGATGAATGTCAGCCATCGCTGATCCAACCCTATTGCAATCTGCCCATTAGATTTCTTGTGGTCAAGTGAAAATGTTAGTGTCATAGTGACGCTAGAGAACCAATCAAGTGATCACCAAATACATTAGGTTTCATCCTCTGGGACCATGACAGTCTACAGAAAATTTCAGCAAAATCTAGCTTAGTTCTTATATCATGTGTATAAAATTGACAATTTGATCTGAGGGTGGGGTTAAAGGAAGAGTGTCCAAAATAGAAATGGTATATCGTCTGGGGATCCTGGATGTCATCAGTAAATTTCATGGCCCATTAGATTTCTTGTGTTCAAGTGGAAATGTTAGTGCGATAGTGACACTAGAGGACCAATTAAGTGATCACCAAATACATTTGGATTCATTCTCCGGGGACCATGAATATCTATAGCAAATCTCATGGAATTCATCTTTTTGACATAC
Source organism: Oplegnathus fasciatus (assembly GCA_003416845.1). Classification (NCBI taxonomy): domain Eukaryota; kingdom Metazoa; phylum Chordata; class Actinopteri; order Centrarchiformes; family Oplegnathidae; genus Oplegnathus; species Oplegnathus fasciatus. The sequence goes on along the minus strand of NTHP01000376.1, from coordinate 446,966 downwards.
ATTGTCATGGTTGGTCAGGGGGAAATTTTGATGCAACAGCGGCATTGGACAAAAAGTGGCAAGGGGGTCAACAAAAGCCATTGGGAATCTTCCACTTTGGGCTTTGAATATCCATACAGAATTTCAGGGTAATTTATTAAAATATCTTGCTCTGGATGAATGAATACACAAACGGATGCTTGGATGGATGGACTGCACACATCGCAGTATTCATATACATTTACTTTATTACCTGTTTATAAGCACACAACACACACAACAGTATATATATTTATGTGCATTATCTACATCCTGTTCTTACCTGTCCATAACCAGTTCTCATTACGCATATACATTTACTACATTACTGCACAACCTGTCTACGTTATAGTTTATTCATTTTATCACTACTGTACACCTGCCTACCACAGTATTTATTTTATATTACATTTTAATGTATTCTATTTTACATATATTACATTTTACTCCTATATTTTAACTTCTGCACCATTTTATGTCACAGATTCTCATTTTTTACTTGCATTTACTTGATTTTCTTTTTATTCGTTTTGTATGAGCATTGTTGGAGCCTGAGCACAAAGAGTTTCATTGCCAATGACTGCTTCACTGTAACTGTTGTGCATATGACAAATAAAGAACTTGAAACTTGAAACTAAGTGAAGGAAGGATACATATCCTTAAATACAAAGTGTGTAAAGAGTACATCAGTACATACGAGCCATCTGTTAGTGCACGCACTGGTTCTGTTCAATGCTGCACAGCCAAAAGCAACTTACTTTGGTGCGTTAAACAAAAACCATGACGTAATGTAAAAAAAGGAGCCTAAGGTCACGGTGATGTGTGTTTCACAGTACTGGAGCATGAGCCTGTTGGAGCTGGTGTTAAGAATGGTGTTGGTCAAAATGACACCGTTTATACTACAAAGGCCAGACAAATGAAAAGCACAGCTGAGTCACATGTGGAAAGAAGGTCAGAACCTTACCTGGCAGACATTTGTGAGTGTATAATGCACCCAGATTTGAACACGTGTACTGAAACTTGTGAATGTATAATTTGACATAAACGTGGAGAGATTTATAGATGTACCTGGAGAAAAGCAAATGCTTATTTTAGAGCATCTAAAGTTATATAAATTATGAGCTTTACACATTTACAAATCTGTGTGCATATTTGCACATCAGGTTAAAGGTTCAAAAGTATAAGTACTCACCTTCAAATCTAGGTGCAAATTCACAAATCTTGGTACACATTTGAAAATTTCAGTTTACGCATTTTCACTATTGAAGTTATATAACTTTGTGTGGTGTAGATACGACTCACTTTAAGTGTCTATTCTGATCCCTGTTGTTTAGTGACTTTAACAAAACAATACAGACTCTTGGTTTGGCTTCGAAGCCATCCATATGAACCCATGAGAGTGCTATAAATCACGTGTGGTCATTTTCCTCTCATTGAAAGTTGACCATTACATTAGAGAGACCTATTTGTATAATACATATACACGGGTCTCTTGTCTTGGCCAATATACAGGGCTGCAGGCATAACATTGCAAAGCTTTTAATTTCCCATCCTGATTAAGGGAGTGCAGAAAAGAGTGCAGGAAAGCATTGTTTTTCATTTCCACCATCTCCACTGTTAAATATGTGTATTGATCTGAGGAAGGTTTTACACGCTGATTCAAGTCCAGTGGAATGAATAATCGTGCTTGACAATAGAAAACGTTGCTATTAGGGCTTAGCTGATGCCAGACGAGACAGTGTCTTTACTGTAGATAAAGATGGCATTAGAGTTTAGAAAGGGGTCAATGGGATTCCCTCTAGCCAACGAGTGTGGGGATTACCAAAGTCTGCAAAGAGCTGCTTTTCTTACAGATTATGTACAATCTGTTCTCAGCAGCAAAACCACATATTCACAAGATACAGGAGCAGCATTAACCAAAAGCCTTATTCATTCAAGGGCAAATGAGGTTCTTCTGCAGCATCCATCAACCTGCACTCAGCTACCTTGTGACACAAAACTGGTGCTACCTGAGTTTTATTTAATGTCCATCACTCTGACTTACACAAGAACTACTAGCTAAGCCGCTGCTCACTATCTGCAACACTTACTCAAAAAGCAAAGACAAACAACAGCTAAATCTTCTGTTGTTTTGAAGGGGGTTGTTTATAACTATAAGCATATGTAGTCAAAGTAATACTAAATTATGTAATCTAGTGCACATGATAACCACGTTGTTGTGTAGAACATCGGAGGAGAATACTTTTTTCACATTCGTAGAAGTCACAACTTTCCAAACAGAGGCATATCAAAGAACCCTTGAGGGAGTATTTACTGCAGCTGTGACCACAAAAATTAGCTGCACCCAAAAGCTGTTCATAGAAGCAGGAGTAGATACACAAAACAGGCAGCCATAAATTTGAAATCACTGGTAATTTAAAAAGCAACTATTAGCTGATAGTCTCAACCAAGTACTCAAGTTCAAAGACTGAAGCTTTGCAACTGAACAAAACAAATTCACTCCTCTGGCTCACACCAACTATGGCTTAGATTAGTGTACAATCAAGTCTTGACTGCTGATTTAAACTCAGTTTGTTGTGCACTGATCTCATATTGATGTCAGCTATATAACGACTACGGGAACTGCAAAAATGTAGATAAGAGTACATTAGCCAGCTCACTGTTGTGTGTTATGTGCACTAAAGATAAGCACGGAGGTGTAGCCATCATTAAGTAAATATAGTATGAGCAACTTAAACAATTCTGATACTACATTTGGCACAAATGACTGAAAATACTAATAAGGCTAAGACTTTCAAATTCAATTTAGTTTGTGTAGCACATGCATGCTTAATAAAATAATAAAAATAAATAATAACATAAATAAAATTCCTTAATTGAATGAATTGATAGGGATTTGGGTAAAAGATAATTTATTTTATAATTAATATAAATTATTTTTTTTCTTATTAGATCATTTTTGTGCTTAAAACAAAATAATGCATTCAAATACAAAATGTTCCCTCTTAACAATGTAGTACACATGCTTGGCCACTAGATGTCATCCTTTACTTTGAGAAAGGTGGACGAGATCCACTGAGAGACCAGACCAGAGCCAGTCATGATAAGGTAGAGAGTTGTACAAAGAAGAGTATTTATAATTTGCAACAGTTTATTCAGGTATTTCAACTATTTATTGTCATAGTCTCAATTTCATCTTAAACTTTTTATGTATCATTATTTGATGCTAAAATTGATGCAGGCACCACGTCAGTTACTTCGATGTAGATGGTTTGCAAAATTTACACCTCACTTTAACATTTTATAGATACTATCATTAGATAGATATCATCACAAAAAGAGTTTTCACTCTACCATCTTCAGCTGAAGAACAGAGCTCATTATAACAGGTGCTCACATATTAGATGTTGCACATCCTGTACGCAGACCGGCCCTGCTAAATGCTTCATTTCTCTAGCTGACTTAAAGTAGCTGATTACACTTCTGAACTGATTAAATGGGGAGACTGAGTACACTGTCAGTATTGTTGTAGATCTGCAGAGAGTTCCAACCTCCAGGTCATGTGGTTGTGAGAAGGAAAAACCTTTATGTACCATTTCTGTTGGTTCTACAAGGTCACAGGCTCTGTGAATTACTCTTTAACATGATCCTAATCTAACAATATCTGCACTATATATGTACAAGTTGTGTGCAAAGAATTACTAAAAGAACGCAATGATAAATTAATTGTTTTTTCCATTATTTGCAGTGTTATTTATTTAATACCTCATGGTATTCATTCCAAGTCAGTAAATGCATGTTTTACAAAGGTTGCTCCCTTCAAACACTAATCTGAAGTGAAAGCAGCTGGTTTGTTCAAGTTATTGTATTGCAGTGACCATTCCAAACATATCTTCAGGGTAGGATGTTTGGATTAAAATGTTGGCAAAAAGCAGAAATCGCCTTGGCAAAGTTCAGCGTGTGGATTCTTTTTTCTGACTGATGATCTGTGCAAAGCTGACCTTTAAGGAAGGCTAATTTTCCTGCATGATGTATTTGTGCCACAAGATCACCAGGTGTTTTGTGACATGCCTCCCACTCAGCCAGGTATTATCCCTGGCTGTGGATCACAATACCAAAACACCAGTGACACAGATTCCATGTTTGCTGTCAAGGACACCACTGACAAAAGCGGAAGCGACTCTGCACTGTTCTCAGCCGCAAACAGCTTTGCACTGGCTGCTGATCTCTTTTCCCACAGCAAGTTTAGTTCATGCGGAAAAAGCCAAAAGTAAAGGTGCCATTACAGATAAAGGGTGTTAAATCACAATGCGAATGTTTGCTAAATCAAAAAAAGAAAGCCTGATGTCAGAGTCTGTAGCTGGCAGTTGAGACAGGAACTCTGCCGCCTCTCTTTCCCCTTCCTCTCAAGCAGAGTCAGGGGGTGAACGCCTGTTTGAAGCTCTCCCCCTGGGCTCCAGGGTTCTGTGGGATCCGGGTGTGCTGACACTGTTAGCACGCCTGATATGAGAGCCTGATCAAAGCTGGCTCATTCTGCCTGACCGATTTCCACAGGATTAAGGATTAGGGAGACAGGAAGCTGGGAGAGGCACAGAGACAATCTGGGAGAGACAAAAAGGGATAGTGAGGGTTATGGAGAGTGAAAGGGATGGAAAAATGTTGAAGGAGACCGAGGGGTCATAAGGCACTGGCAGAGAACGTCTTAAGAAACAGAACAGAGAATAAAGTCAGCAAAGTGATTAACAAAACAAATAAATCAGCACACCAATAAGTCAAACAAAAAGTACATTAAAAAAGGCTTTTCTGTAAAACATGTCTTTTGGAGTGATTTAAAAGACAATCTTGCAGCTTTAGCTTTTCTGGCTGGAAACTTGTGGGAGCTCGGCCACCTTCTGTTGCAAGTTCTCCCAGAGGGCCGGGCTGTGCTGCAGCTCATGAAGTGTTAAGTCTGATATGTAGCCGGGAGACAAACCCTGCTGTGCCTTGATAGTGGAATCTTGAAATCAATTCTAAAACTAACAGGCAACCAGTGTAGTGGGGGTGATATGATCTTTTGTTCTTCTTTTGGCGAACAGCCTTGCCAATGTAATGTGCTAAATGTAAAAATATAAAGGCATGTATTCTATAGTCAAAGTGTGAGTGTTTTTCTGTGGACAATAGCATCTCTAAAGTAATAGGAGACCAAAATAAAAGCCTGTGAGCTTGCTATCAAAAAGCCAAGAAGTTTTGAAAACCTTTCACGAGGTAAAGTGCTTATTAAATGGCAACATGGCATATCATCATCACCTATGATCATCAGGAACTTGCCTGATTGTCACTTTGGATTTCTATCTGCCTACTAGATGTTCTCATGCAGGACAGAGATTGAAACCTTTTGTGTTCAAATACATCAAAACATGCGTGATGTCAATGTTTCTATCACACCTGGAGATGTATGTCCTGTGTGGTGTGCTCAGGTAGATCGTCACAAGTTTGACATTTGAAGGTGACATGTCAACAACAGCTATTGAGCCTAAGTGGAAAGAACCTAGTTTAGAGCGAAGGCTATTGTACTTGATGCCTTGTCTGAACAGGCGCTTCCATTGCATGTTATCCTCTGTGTATCAAGAAGTACTTGAAAATAGTGTCCTGTTGACTGTCAGACGTTTGCCTGACTTACATTATGTTATTGCACCATTATCTGTGGTTTCTGTTACTCATTTTGAGAAGTTCAGACAGTTCACTCTGCCCTAACGGCGAAACCGAGACTTGATACATTTCTACAGTATTAAACGACCGCTAAAGAGGAAGAGACTGTATGTTAAGATGGAGCGGTTGTTTATGGTTATTAATGATATACGTTGAATGGGGTAATAGAGATAAAGAGACACAGAGAGGGAGAAGGAATGGAGAGAGTACCACCTGCCTGCCAGGCTGGATTAAAACGGCCGGATGAAAGGTCAGGGAGAGGCAAAGTTGTTCACCCCCACCAGATGTGCACTCGCGCTGGCCTATCGCCGATTAATTATCTCACAGTTCATGACACCAGGGTTGGTGTCCAGGCAATTACATTACACTACACACCCTGAGCAACCTGATCTGGGGATTTTTTCCTGCTGGACAGTGTTTGTGTGTGTCAGGAGGAGGGGAGGAGTCTCTTTACACACTGGTGGCATCCATAATGACAAAGCGATAATTCACATCGTGCTGCAGCTGTATGTTCCTGTGTGTTCATGCATGTGCTCTCTGTGGCTGCAGTCAAGCAAAACACATTCATTTTTGTTGTTGTTCCCAGAGATTAACAAGAAGTGGAAGAAACACAAGAAAAGAACCACCCATTCACACCCTGTGGCATGCTGCCTCATTTGCCCGAGCCTCTATCAATTCTTGGTTATAGCCAATAGCAATAAAGGAAGTGGTCCCACTGTCACAGAAACAGTTGGCACGGAAACAGCACATTACACCATCGTCCAATCCCCCTCCCATTCCTTTGTCGTCATTTTTCCCCTCCCCTCCCTTCCTCTCCTCTTCTCTCCAGTCCCCTCCTCCTCCTCCTCCTCCTCCTTCTCTCCCTATCTTGTATGTTTTTTCAGTCATCAATGAAATCACAACCAATCCTGCTGCTGGCCTGTCAGCAAGCATATAATACCTCAAGAAACAGATCTACTCATGGTCTCACCTCCATTCTAGGCGGTAGGGCTCAGACTCCTTAATGGCTGATGTATATTTCATCATTATAGCATGAAATAAAGATACACTGGATGCTGAAGCTACCCCATCACAGCCTGTTTTTTCTCTCTCTCTCTCTCTCTCTCTCTGTTACTCTCATGATTTAATCCTGACCATTTCCCCCTTCTCTCTCTATCCCTGCTGACTCCTCCCTCCATTTCTGTCCTGCACTCCCTCTCCCTGCCTCTCTGTCTCTGACACACTCGAACACACGCACACATATATACACGCCCTCCACCCCCATCGCTGCAGTGTCTCAACTGCCTTGGAGCAAACAAGAGAGGATATAGAACACAGACGTTAATAAGACAGAGAAAGAGGGGCGCTGAAAGAGAGAGAGAGAGATGTACCTGCGTGTGTGTGTGTGTGAGACCCTGTGAATATGAGGAAGATATGAAGATGAAGCAGCAGGACTAAAGGTGGATTGCACAGAGTCTTTCTCTCTCTGCAAGGGCTTGTCTGCAGTATCCTTTGTAAATGGATGCTGGCTTGTGAACACGGTAAGCCTGACTACTCTCAAACAGACACACAGCTTTTTCTGTAATCACCGCAAGACTGGCCTGCTTTGGACACAGAGGAGGAACAAGATGCTATTTCATTAGAGCCATTCTGTGGAGGGCGAGTGTGTTTTCCTGATAAAATGGGGAAGGTGATGTTCAGAGATGGCACTAAGGCAGGCAGCCTGTCCAGTCCCCTCCTCCACCCTGCTAGCTCTGTGCCAACGGACGCTGCTATCTTATGCTTGCAATTTGACTCATCATCTCCCCAGAGCACCCTCGATTCTTATAGAATGCTTTTATCTGAATGCAGCGCTTAGCTCGTGTAATTACTGTATGTAGGACAAGTGAAGGATGCATCAAAGATGTGTGTGTGTGTGTGCGTGTGTGTGCGTGTTTGCGTTCATGTCTCTGTGCTCTGTCCAGGCCATAAGCAATGAAATGGAAAGAGGGGAAATGAGAGAGTAAAAGCACCATCACACACGATCAGGTGTTCAGTACTTACAACTGGCTTTACGAGATGTTGAATGTGAATTTGCAGTGGGAGGTGTGCAAATCCCGCGGAGCTTGGCTCTGCGGGCACTGGGATAAGCGGGCAAAATTGTGGCCTGACAGCAGCACAGGAACGTTGTAGGATTTGCCAGTGGAGCTTGCTGTCTGCTGTTCTACGGGGGAAATTTACATCGGCATTTATTAATGATCTCGAGCTGGGATTTATTTGGTTCATTTGTGTCTGATTGTTTGTGTATGTTTATGAATGTAAATCTTAACGGCAAGAGGGGGAAAGAGGGAGAGAGCAGAGCATGTTCGTTACTCAGCAGGCAAAACAGGATGATTTGTGACATCTTCTGTTTCAACAATCATATTTCATATTTTTAACAGAGCGTTACCGTGTGTTTTTTTAAATGGGGGTTGGGATCGGTTGTGTAGCATCAGGAGAGCATGTGTATTTGTGTGTACTGTATGTGTGTTTGTGCTGCATGCTTGAGAAAGAGAGAGAGAGAGAGAGAGAGAGAAAGAGAGAGAACCAGTGCAGGGAGGGGTCGAGGGGCTGGGGGGTTTAACAGTAGGGAGGCAGATGGGGCAGAGGGGCGGAGGTTGATGCAGCAGAGAGCAAGAGAGAGAAAGAAGGAAAGAGAAGATTTGGAACAGATTGGATGGAGGAGATGGGGGGGAAAGACCGTGATAATTTCACCGTGATAGAAAGACAGCGCTTTTCTGAGCATGTGACTCAGAAAGAATGCTGGATGTGTCTGGGATAGTTCCACCAGCAGCAGCTCACACCGAGGCCCTCAGACATTTGTGAATCAAGGCAAAGATGGTGGATAAATTCCACCATGCCTTCATCTCTTGAGCACTACTGATACCAAAATGGATCAGGAATATGAGACTGATACTTTTGCTGAACCCTCTGTAATGCTGCCTGACTGGGGTTTGTGAGAAAACGCAGAAACTGGAAAGGAATATCGATCGCTGTCATAGAGTAATGCTGACAAATTAAGCCTTTATGGGAAGCTGCAAGTTGAATTTACTGTTCTCAAGAAAATGCTTTCAATTTTGCAATTCAGATAAGTAGTTTTTGCAGCATGAAAAAACATGTGTAACTCAACATTAGCTAAGACGCATCTATATCACGTTTTATCTCTTTCTGATCAGTTCTACATCTCAAATGACCATTGTCGATAAATCTAATTAATTAATGTTTTTCAAGTGGGCGATGAGTTAAAGAAATGTTGGTTTCATTAAAACGTCAAGGCGTCTGAGTTGTGATTTCAGGTGGTAACCAAAATCTGCAGATATTTAATTCTGCATGATGCCATCTCAAGAGGACATGCATGTCATGTTGCTGTTAGTGGGAGAAAAAAATACTGTGGTCTATAATATCACAGCCAGAGTCAGGACTGGGTGTTCATGTTAATGTTTTGCATGCATACAACGCTTTACAGGCAAGACAGCGTCTCAGTGTCTATGCGCTGTCTTTCATGATTTTGTCCAGTTGTGTTTACCTCTCAATATCAACTACCACAGTCTCAATCACCGGTTGGTAACCATTACATTAAGACAAACCAAGGTCACATCCACCGTGTCAAAAGCTCTAATCAACCCCGAGAGCTGCACGAATATCTGATTCATCTTTTCTTTAAAGCTGTAAAATGTTCAGTCTTCCTCTGCAACATGTCAAAAAATGTCAGGTCACTGATGACCTTGGCTTTAAAATGATGGATGACGAGGTCCAGTGTAAAATATAAAGGTTAATCACAAGCTTACATAATGGGCCTTCACCAAGTTTCACACACAAACACACATGCGCACACACTGAAAAATGTCATCATACCCTTATACATACTGTTTGAACATAATGTTGGAAGAAGTAGAATTGTTCTGATTTTGATTAAGTCGTGCCAAATACACAAACAGCAACATGAATTGTTAAATCGGTGGAATACACGTCACATAAATTAAGCATAAAGCCACTTCCAAAAGCAACAACAGTCAATGTATTTCATCTCTTTTTGTTTAAATGGTAATTTTCACTCAAGTGACCTTTATTGCATATAAAAACGAGAGCAATAGTGTGACAAAACCTATGCTGAGTTGACCTCCTTCCACCTCTTTTGTTACTTGCTACATCCACTCCACTGGGTGACATAATGGCAAGGGACAGCAGGGACAGGCTTGGTTTTAAAGTGACAGTGGCTGTTGAGGTGGCATGCTCTTGCACTGACGAGGCCAATGTCACCGTCCGGTGCACTTTTAGCCACCTTTAACCTTGTAGGTGAGCACACCGCCGACTTGGACAATTAAACTCAGCTCTATCACAGTTAAGCACCAAGGGGGCCAAGCATAGTTCCCTCGGCAGCCTTCTTAATAAAATGATTAATCTGAGATGTCATTTATTTCCCAGAGAGGGAGTAACAGAATTACCACTTATACTTATGCATTTGCTTTAGTAGTTGTGCGAATTAACATGAAAATTGACACCACGCAGAGGCAATGAGATATCCCATAAAACCAATAGAGGAAATATGTGTCCATAAAATTGAGGTCTCTCAGCTGCTTTGTCACTCTGTATGTTCAGACAGGCCATTGCTCTGATTCAGCTGGCTCAGCATTTGTGTTTGTTTTGGGTCTTTAATCCTTGCCAGGTAGCGGGACAAAGTGTCATCTCTACACAAACGGCTGTAGGACACAGTTCCTTGTAGACAGGCGCTGATGTAGAGAGGACTGCTAAATTACTTAACGGTGAGCAAAGCTGTCAGTTGAATCGAACAAAATCTTAGGGCGGGGCTCTGTGAATGAGTAAGGATTAAGTTATCTTTTGGTGTTACATAAAACAACATCAGCTCAATTCATCCCCGTCTTTCTCTTTGCCCTCCTTTCTAATCTTTGCTGGTAGTCACATACAGGGGCCGGTCTGTTTTCCTGAGGCTAGCGAGTGAGAGGGCCTCACTTCCAGCACTTAAATCTGAGAGGGCAGAGCAGAGGGGACTAACAGAGCAACTTTGTGTTCCATTGCACACACATAACAGCGGTCATATGACAACAAGGAGGTGGACGACAGGGAGGGGGGATGATGAGGGAGTGTATGGCCTACTACCCACTGGTGAGGGATGTTGGTCTGTACTGACAAAAATGAAAGGATTGTGCGTGTGTATGCATGCATGGATGCACATACATGCAGTATGTACTGCATTCTGTGATATTAATACAGGCTTTCAGGAGTAGAGCCAAAAATAAAGTTTACCGCACAACAACCAGCTTGTTTTCATGAGGGCATGCAGGTCTGCTTTTCCAAGATAGGGCCTGAAAGTGGAGTGAAGCTGCTGGTGTATGTCAGTGACCTCTACAGTCCACTGGCATCCCCCCTTTCTGCTTTTACCATCAAGTTTTAACAATAAATAATAGAAGACATTTTGTGCGTTTGTGCTGTGGTCTTGTAGAGAAGTCATTGCTGATTTTCAATGTTTAACATGCAGTATAATTGCCTTTCCCTGTTTGAACAGGTGACAGTTTCTCATATCTCATTTTTCTCATATCTCTTCCCTCCCCACATCCTGTAAACACAATACATACAGTTAAACTGTGCCGGTGTCGTTGGCTGGCATCTGTTGGGGGTTTGGCAATATAGGAACATTATACATAATTTAATTAAAATATAGGTTTGGCCTTTTTGGAAGATGATTTCATCATCTGGTAGCCACCCCACTGCAACATGTTATTATTCCTTTTAGCATTTATTTTACTGACGATTGTTCCTACAGCATTTATTTTATGGTGCTGGTCAAGGGGTTAATAGCCGTTATATTGTTGTATGTGCTGCAGTGTGAGACATTTTTCCTTTTCCTGTTCCAGTTATCAAATCACCAACTGCAGATAATGTCTGTGGGTTGTAGAAGCATGCCGAAGAAGTGTCCGTTACCCACAGTTTCCTTCTGGTGCAGAAAGCATTTATCTTATCTGTCATGACTCAAATGAACATTACATTGGAGTGAGTGTTTGAATGTAGATTAGAATACTTATAGTACTAACCTGAATTGTTTTGATCTACGTGATACACACTACAGAGACGGAAGTTCTCTCTATAAAACCAGAAAAAATGTCTGTATGCACCAGCAGCAAATCTATAACAGACAGATATCCGAAGGCTCACACATGTACTCACGTTTGCATGTACACCAGTGCACACACACACACGAGACTCAAGTGTCCACCTTGTGCCATCTTATCCCTTCACATCAGACAGCCTACCCATAGATCAGCCTGTGCACAAACATGCCATTGTCACTGCTGGCTGGCCTTGTGACTCAGTGTGACCCGCTGGATTGGAAAAGGGGGAACACAGCCATTGAGATCAGGAGCGTTAAACAGAGCATTATCACGAAAAAGCATCTAGCATACAGAGACCTCACCCCCACCCCGTCTCCACCCTCTAAACAGCCCACTGTTTGGGGGAGTAGAAAAGGAGAACACTGCCCTTCATTGTTTTCCATAACGAATGAATAGTGTCTTCACATGTGTACAGTATACTGGCATCTTTCTCTGAAGTCCGCATTCAGGACAGCATGTCAGGAAGTGATAACACGAAATGTCGAGCAAACAATTGTGAGAGATAACTTAAGCGTTTACAATAACTAGATTTGAATATTATATTACATATAGCAATTCTTTACGAGTTTATGTTGGATTCAGCTTCAACCCCCAGATGATCTGGTACATTCATAATGAATAAGTAGATTCACATTGCTGGAAAAAGCAAATATGACATGCTTCCATGCATGTTCTAATTTTCCTGAGCTAAGAGCACTTACGGTCAAATTGATTATTGTTTTTCTTAAAGTTGCATTATTAATTCTTTTGCCAATAGGGAGCACAAAAAACTGGCCTTAACTACACAGCGACCGACACATCACTGGCGTTGTTAATGAAGTTGTTGTGGCTAATGTTTTAGCAAACAGTTGTCTACTTACACATCCAGAAGACACAGACTCAGTTTTGGTCTCCACCAACTTCTTTTTGCGAGATGTTTGACTTTCTTCACAAGCCAGTTGTTAACTTTGTCTGTCTACTGTTTTGATACTTGGCTTTTCCTATTTTTCTTTTTTTTTTNNTTTTTGCTGAAAAAGACTCAATCATACAGTAAATATACAGGACTCAGAACTAAAACAATTCACAGTTTCATTCATATCAAAAGCATTATAATACAGATTTAAGTATTTTCGTTACGGTACACAGAACTGATCTTGGGAGATTTTGAGTTCAACAGCTCTTCTCACTCACAGAAAAACCCTCTGATGGTCTCTGGCCACAGTGACAAGATAAACTTAAAATGTGACAAGAATCCTGGGTAATCCATTAGATGCAATGTCACCTGACATATGATTTTGAAGCGAAGGTGCTATCCTACATTAGAGGCTTTCAGACACCTCCTCCCAGGAGTCTTCTTGTAGAGAAATCCTAGACACACGCTTGCTGACAGGCTCAGTCTAGAGACTCTTTGACAGCCCATTAAAATGTGTCTCCACTGCATAAATGTGGTTAACTAGGTATCCTTGTTCAGCCTGAATGACAAGGTCCACTGCTTGTTCAATTTTCGCTCTGTAGTCCAATCTATTCTCAAGCACAGATGACATACAAGGAGACAGAATTTAGAGAGGATTAATGTAGGAAAATGAAGTCCGGACGCAGCTCTTTTAGGATCAAGTGTTAAATCTTGCATAAAGTGGTGCAAACTGTTGAATGGTGCTGAAGATCACTCTGCCTGCGACCTATATCTCATATGATTCTGACGTAGGATGGGGTGACCACAAAGCTCTGACTCATCATGCCTTCTAGGTTGGAAGACTTCATTTATTTCATTCCACTGAGATATGCACAGAAAAGTATGCATTTTTGGTTATTAATAGCAACAAGACAGTACACAGTATATTTTTCAAAACCATCTCATGATACAGTGTTATCTACAGGATCTGTGTTAGCAACTGGCATTGGGGCGACATTGATCTATTCTGCTGATAGAAGCATGAAATTGACTGTCTGCTTTTTTGTCCCAGATTCCATAATGTTATAGTTGTAGTACATCCAGTCCATAAATTGTATTCAGTGTAGTGCACTGCTGATCACCCACCTATAGTTTACAGCTTCCTTCTGTCCTGTCTGGTAAGTCAGAAATCTCTCTATGAACATGATCTGTTTTGTGAAGCTGGATTTCTGCCTCCACCGTCAATTCAAGTCAATCTCAGTTTCCATCCTTAGCCTTTGGAACTGGAGCAAAACATCCACCCTGTTTGCTACAACGACTAATGCCATTTGTTCTTAGTTAGCATCTAGTCATACAGTAAATGTGGTGTGGTAAAACGATTATCAGTTGTATTGGAAGGGGTTAAAGGACAACAGCAACTTTTTTATTTATTCATGGTTCCCCCGTTTTGGGTGGCAAAAGGATTTGGACAGATTAAGATTATAATCGCTAAAGTAGCCAGCTCCATTTTATCAGAAACTCCTGTGGTGTACAGTATTAGCTGCTGGATGGAATTCCTGGAAACCTTACCAGACTGGTAGCATCTCCAGTACTCTTTCCAGTAGCTCTGGCACAACTGATTTAAGACTCCTCTCGGCTCTACTCTGAGGCACTAGACCTGACTAGATTGGAGTTGGGATAAATGAGAGCACACAAAAAAGAGAGCACGATTAAATAGTATACTCGTACAAAACAGTGCTAAACTGATAAGACTGGATTATATAACTGCTTGTATTGCTCCTAGCTAATTTGTCAGTGGTGCTGTCTTTAATTATTTTTTTTTTCACAAAGCCTATTTCAATGCCTTTTTCTTATTTCAGATCAAAAGATTCCACCTTAAGCTTAGTGTTAAATGAGAAGTAAATGTTTGGACAACATAGCAATTATGCCATAATTTTTTAATATGAGAAAATAATATATAATGATAATATATATCCTATTTCCATTCTTCATAATTTAGTCTACACTCAAAATACAATGAGTCAACAGTTTATACGGCATAATTGTTCTTAATGCAGTTACAATACAATACAATAACACTGCGATAAATCCTTCCTTTGTCAAGTTTAGTTGTGTTGACAATGTATCAGACGGGTGTTGATTCAACTCTGTGGTCAATTTAGAGGCTGTACTTTGTTGTGCTGCTAATATAATGTCCTCTTCAGGTACATACAGTACACGAGGACATCAGAAATACCTTTAAATATGATACAATCCTGCAAAAAATTATTAAAAGGTTGCTTTTAACACAAAATGTAGTAGGTATATGGTAATATGACAGCATATATTATAAGGACAATATAAAATCTGTAAGTAGCCATAGTCATTTAATACAAATGTCCACATACAAACTATAAACGCTGTACATACTACAACATGCACATTCTTTGCCGCATTTTCTAGGCATCTCAAGCCAAATTATCCTAAAGTGAGTCTGACCTTAAAGACTTGATTTGAGTCATGTGGAGCCCATCAGCTACAAAGACGCTGTGGTCCACAGTATTTAGCACAGTACTGCAAAGACTGAAACCTCATGTCTCCAATCTAAAATAGAATTTTTCTTTATAGTAAAAATAAAATTCACAATTTCTTTCGATAAAAGGCTTGTTCTTTTACATTAACTCATGGTTGGTTGTGATCTCTCGCTTTTGCTTGATGTTTCTGACCCCATCTAGTGTCCATTTTATGATAGATGGCTTATTGTTCTCTTAGATTAATTTAATTACCGTCACTTTTGCTCCTAATTCTGTCAGCATTTTATCTATTTGGTTTATTTGTTTCAGGTCACGCAAGCTGTAAAATTGTTTGTTTGCAGGTGAATCTAATATTGGCTCCCTTTGTTCATTCAGTAATCAGTCACAAAGCAGTAAAGAATGCTTTCTTTCAAAATATGCAAATTGAAAATTGGAAGTCACAGGAATATTTACGGTTAATGTGCTGCTGTTAAAGAGCTGCTAGAACATGTCCGCTCCTGATTAAATATTTAAAAACCTCCAGCGATTACAGCCTCAAGGCTATGATTGCTTTGTCAATGACCAACCAAGCACATATCAATATTCAATATTTTAGCCTCACACAGATTATTTTGTAATTCTTTTGTGGGTGGAAATGAAACTTAAGTCTGCTCTTCCAAAAGGAGTGCAGTTCTTTTGTTTACTGTTTTTGCCGTTGCAGATGATATTCTGATAGTGTGTGTTTCAACTGTCAACAGTGCAGAGTTTAAATTTCTCATCCCTTTTAAGGAAATGCTAACGTCCATGGAAATTTCACTAAACCTTCAGCAGGTGTGTAGTGCCGATGCTCCGCTGTTGCTCAATAACATCAACACAGCTCCCAAAGATCTACAAAAACCAGTGAATGTCACCCTGACCTCCACCTAAAGGCTCAACAGCCTTATTCATCGGTGCAAATCCACTTCAGTGCATTTTTAGCATTTTATTTCATTTCATCATGATGAAAATCGTCAGTCATGATGTTTCTCTTGAAGTCTTCAGCCTGTTCCTCCCTGGTTCATTTCAAATCGCTTCCCTGTGTGGAAAAAATGCCAACAATCGTGTCTATCTGAAAGAGGATTAGTCAGCCCCAACATCCGTTTACCAGCTTTTCTGTTATATATGCCTTCATTTGGGAATTAAAGCTTTCCAATGTATTCCTTTTTGGCCTTTCAACTCAATCATCAACCATTTTTTGACTCCTGTAAAACTGTCAGGTCTGTCCATACCAGTCTTATCTGTGAACTTGTGGCAACTGTATAATCTGTTGAAGACAACAGTGTGCCTATTGATCACCTCAGATTTTCTCACTAAGGCAGTGCTTACTCACTGCCTCTGTGGCATCACATAAATTAATAACGTCCTTCCAGCAGAGCCTCTTGTCTCGCTTAGAGGCCTTCTCTGCTCGGCTGGGAATCTCACAAGGTTGTTTTTTTTAATCTGCTGATCTACCTCTTAGTCTATCACGGCATAGTTTGTATTTCATCTAAAGAGTTAGAGCTTTTATACAATTTTAGAAAACAAAGAATCCAGAACGGAAAAAACGCATATAGTTGGTCTTGACAGCCGCCACAGAGCTCATAAATATCCGACACGGCCCAAAGGTTTGATCACAGTTTCACTCTAACTGCTTAATCTTGACACAATAGCAGGACTTAGTACAGATCTGGGGATTAGCTACTGTTTCACTCCCGGGGTTTCGGATATTATTGTAAAAATCACTCTGCTAGATTCCAGTAAGACTCTGTCACTGTATATGGACACTGACCAGACAGTCTTAAGTCTGTCAGTTGCCTCTTTTTGTCAGGAAGCCAGGAGAAAGCTAGTCAGAAGCACTAGAACAATACCACTAAAACAGCTGCGTTTGGATGAGAAAGCATGAGCACTGTGCAGCTGATCGTAAGGCCTGTGAGCTGTTTTTCTTTCTGTGTACATTTACTGTATGTTCGTTTGCTGGAGGGACTGTAACTGCTGGGATGCTTCTATATGTAACACCAACATCCATCCGTAAGACGGAGACAACACTGCGCTTTTTATTAGTATCTATATAATAACGTGTACTACACAATGCAAGTCCTGTTGTGAAAATGCATGAATGATGGTGACACACCAAGTTCAGCAGAACTGCTAACCCAAGGGGCATATGGATATGAATTACTGTACAGTCATCAAAGAGTCACCGCAGCACTAACACACACCTCATTCATAAACCATTACAAGATGACTAAAACCGCACCTGTGCCTTTCACCTTTCTTTTAACATCGCACGCTTTTGCTTTTCATTCATAAAAATAACACATTTTCCGCATTTGTTCTTCCTCATCTCTGACACACCTGAGCACGAGCGGGACTCTCCTGCATTTGTCCGTCTCATCATAACACATTATACCACTGCGCCAGAGCATCACCTGCATTCTTCCTCTGACATCACATGTGCTCTGATTTAATTTAATTTACATCACATGTCTTCAGTAGCACGGCGAGATTGATTTCACACCAACACATAATGGATTCAACACGCTTGTGTAGCTCTTGAAAATAGCTGCTGAGAGGTACAACTGAATGTTCTATATATGCTTGACAATGGCTGTACTGACCCGGAACACCAAATTCATTGTCACCATTTACCTGGGGATGTGCTCACTGAGCCTACAAACAGATGAGGGTATACCAGCCAACTGATCTTTGTCAGTGTATTCAGACTGTCCAAACTGGCGCGGCATCTGTAGATACTGTATAATGCATTTTTCTTTAAACACATTTTGCGTGTGAGCAATAACAATGAGCCTCTGATGGATTAAAATCACCACTCAATCTAATGTGATTGACCTCAATTTTAATAGCATTTTTGTGGACTCACCAACCGCAGCAACAAAGTAGAGACCATTATACAACAGAAACACACTGTGACTACATGTACTCATCTCTAATAAAGGGCGTGATTGTAATTATTTGCAGCATGGTAAATTAATAATAGGAGTTAAGCACTTGGGAGAGTGATGGAGGGAGAGCTGATGGGCCGTGTGCAGCGGGAGCTGTGAAGGGAAGGCAAGACAGTGACCGGGTTCGCTCTCATCTTGGTTATCACATTACCTCAGCCCTCATGATACATCGAGATGCTGGCCTCTCTCTGTGGCCCCCATGGCTCTACCTCCACTCACTTACTCTTAAAGTAACACGCCTCGTCTTCGTATCAGAGCCGACTTTTTTTGGGAGACTGTGTTTTTTTATGAGTTACCAGAGGAGGTAAGCCTGGAAATGTATCCTTATTGAGTAAAGATGAAGATGCTGCAGGCATCATGTGGTTGGTATTTTGTTGGACTTACACATTCAGTTATTTGTCGCTTGCATTCAGAGCTATTTCAACCTTAAATTGGACTATGTCATTTGTTACAAAGAGTAAGCATGTTTTCATCCTGTAGGCGCTTCCTTAATTAATTTTTGTTTATTTTTTGTTTAAATTTTTCAAAGTTCCAGGCATTTCTTCCCGCTGTGTTATGCTCTAGTTATTCGGGTGTAGGTAAGCAACAGACCACATTTTATTCTATGCAGTGTAATAGCATGGGGAATATTATTAATACAATTTTAATGTGATAACGATATACACTGGTTTTACACTGCCGGCACGCTACTTCCTTGGCAATTATCTAAAGTGGTATAACTTCAAAAAGTGCGGAAATGCAAGTGCTGCATATTTCTGAAATAGCAAATTGAAAAGACTTCACACGCAGCTTTAATGTGTTTCATAGGCTCTCAAAATCAGTCATGTGCATTAACTGGTTTGGCTGGCTATGCCTTTTTCAGAGGGTAGTCAGGTGCCTGGAGCCAGGAAACAATGCTCTCTACTCTGTTTGTGTTGTGATGCTTTGTTATGGCTTTGTTCTGCTCTGTTTGTCCTCTCAGTCATTTGAAGAGTGGACCTCACTCACGGAGCTCTGAGAAATGCTCTCTCTCTCCCCTCCCTCTCTCTGCCTCTGACAGGTCTGCAGAGTATAGTTTCGCCAAACAAAACTAGGCCACAGTATGATTTCACATTTGTTACTCAGCCAATAGCATGCAGCCTGTTTCAATGAGCATCTATTTATCACAGAATCCCACAGGCGTTCACTGCTCCAAATTTGTTTTTGCTTTAAATTTATCACATACTATAAGACAGTATTTTATTTGAATTCGTGTCCCCAAACGTATTAGAATTCAGTATTTGTTTTATTGGAGTAAAAGCGCTGCCTCCTGAACAGCTAATATATCAAAGCAGGAGTGAAACCAAATATTCCCAGAAATATTTTTATTCTCTTTCCGATCACAGTGCAGAATCTTAAGGATAACAAAACAGATGTCTGGGCAAGGAGAAGGGGCTTTACAGCGGTATGAAAGCATGAGAGGCACCTGCTGGCTTGAGCCTGTTATTTTCCACTGTGATAGTAAATAAGCATTTCACCTGATGGCGTTTTTCTGAGCAGCATAGTATAGCAGTATGGCAGACCAAAAAGAAGACAGTCGAAGTTGCTGTGTTGTAGTTTGAATAGCAGGAGATGTTACTGGTTACAGGGAAACACATTTATCGTGTTAATCCTGCATCAGTTTCCATTCAAATGGTGGAGTTTGTTTTTCTCCGCCCGTTTCTATGCGTATGTTTGACCTTGATTGTGTATATAATGAGTCTATGTGTGTGCACGGTGGTGTTAAATGGGTAGGCGTGGTCAGCTGAGATCTACTTTGGCTCAGAGTCTATGGTAACACAGGACTGCAGACAGACAGAGTTGAGGTGTGTGACTGTTGGGAGCAGAAATCTGGTGAGGCAGTGTACACAGAATAAGGGTAGCATGGCAATGGTTGAATGGGAAGTGTGCAGGTTAGTATGCATGTGATTGTATATGCTTTCATTGCATACAGTCACTTTAATTTCCATTTCATGAATAATGGTTTTCTGTTTCCTTGGTTTTTATTAGAGTAATAATTCAGCTGGAATTGCACGTATTTGTTTCTTTCCGAGATTGAAATGAGAAGATTGATGTCATTGTCGTGTGTGTGTCAGTGTGTTAAGTGCAGTGCAGGAGGCAATTAGCCTAGCTTAGCATAAAGACTGGGAGCAGGGGCAAACAGCTAGCCTGGCTCTCAAAAGTTAAAAAATATGTTTACCAGCAACTCTAAAGCTCACTAATTGACACATTATATCTGCTTTGTTTAACAAGATACCTGTTAATGAGTGAGCTTCAGAGATGATGGTCGACATGGTGGTTTTTAATCTTTGGAGTGAGCCAGGCTAGTTGTTCCCCCATGCTTCCATGCTAAGCTAGGCTAACTACCTCCTGGCATATATGTTAATGATGGGATGAAAAGTGATGAAACTGCTCTTATTTGTCTTAAACATGCTATTCATGTCTTTTCTCTGTCTTATGTGTTGGCAGACTTGGAGGTCTTCAGTTGTCGTGGAGATATCACACCACAGAAGAAGCAGAAAATATTTTATCCGGAAGATCAAGCAAAACAGGCCAAATATCGAACTGAGGTGGATGGTTGCAGAAGCCAAACAAGGGCAACGCACCACAAGAGCCATGTGGGAGGAGAGTGAGGGGGCTTTACTATTTGCACGCATCAAGTCCAAACACTTTCTCTACTGACATACGCTGAACGTTCCCCAGCCCTCCTCCAGAGCTTTTCCTCAGGGGGAGCCCCTGCTATGAACCCCAGCTCCCTTGGCTTCAGCAGGCAGTCCAATCTCAGTGCCAGGCGCTGTGTGGGCATCCCACAAGTCTGGGTTCTGCCCACACAGGACTCACAGACTGCCCCTTAACAAAAAGAATGAAACACTCCTGAGTCACTCCTCTGTGTGGTGGCTCTCCTGTGTTAAATTGGTCTGCTGTGAAGTTTTGTCTGCCTCTTCTCCAGCAAGTTCCTACCTTTAGTGAAAACCCTCTCCAACTCCTACACCAACCCCTTTTCGATCACCACTTCGTCATAATTTGCTTTCCCATCAAGCAGCAGCACGAGTTCCTTTGTGCTCACCACGTGGTGGAGGACCATGGGATGCCGTCAGAGCTCGGAGGAGAAGGAAGCGGCGCGGCGCTCGCGGCGAATCGACCGCCACTTGCGCTCAGAAAGTCAGCGGCAGCGGCGTGAGATCAAGCTACTGTTGCTGGGCACCAGCAACTCGGGCAAGAGCACCATTGTCAAACAGATGAAGATCATCCACAGCGGAGGCTTCAACCTGGAGGCCTGCAAGGAGTACAAGCCCCTCATCCTGTACAATGCCATCGACTCGCTCACCCGCATCATCCGTGCCCTCACCACCCTCAAGATTGACTTTCACAATCCTGATCGCGCCTACGACGCTGTGCAGCTCTTTGCCCTCACAGGGCCAGCTGAGAGCAAGGGGGAGATCACTCCAGAGTTGCTGGGGGTCATGAAACGCCTGTGGGCTGACTCAGGGGTGCAGGAGTGCTTTCAACGATCCAATGAGTACCACTTAGAGGACAACACTGCCTACTACCTAAATGACCTGGACCGCATCTCTGCAGCTGAGTACATCCCTACTGTAGAGGACATCCTACGATCCCGGGACATGACCACCGGCATTGTGGAGAACAAGTTCACCTTCAAGGAGCTCACCTTCAAGATGGTAGATGTGGGTGGACAGCGTTCGGAGAGAAAGAAGTGGATCCACTGCTTCGAGGGCGTGACTGCAATCATTTTCTGTGTCGAGCTAAGTGGCTATGACCTCAAACTCTACGAGGACAACCAGACGGTAAGAAAAATCTGTTTTAAAGGGCCCGCAGTTTCACTCACAGTAAATGTATGTGTATGCACACATGCATGCACAAATACATGCTTGCACACAGCAGCCACTCACCCTAGCACAGTAGTTTGAAGAGGGATGAGGCAGATATTAGCACAAATTCTGCAAATATTCTGTCTTATTAAGTTCTTACACCATTTGTGAGATGAGATGCAGGCTTTATTTCTCACCATGTGATTAGATAATTTAAGTGGTGAGAATATATCTCTTATGTGAGACTTATAATCTGACTTGCTGCAAGACAGTAATCTTGGTATCTACATTCTAGTCAACGCAATAACTTTAAATTGTTAACTGTTAGGTGCACTAGTAAATTAAGCAATATTAATTTCACATTATTATTTCGCATATTAGTTGTTTTTCATATAGTGAATAAAGACAAAGTGTTGGGGAGGTGTCAGTACTACCAAACAAGTAATATTTGTATAAAATGGTTTAACCGTTCCGAGAAGCAAAGAAAACACACGGCTGTTTTGCTGTGTCATTTCCTCTCTGTACATCCCCGTCTTTAATACAACCGTGCTGTGGTTTCACAGATACAGGGATTACATTTTTCTTTTGTTTCTGTCATACACATATTATTTGCTACAAGATGCTTTTTTAAGATAGTGACTGTTTGAAATTAATTAGGGGTACTTCCAAACTCACTTTCGGAAACTGTGTTGTTTGATGATTTCTTCCAATTAACACAATTGTATTTTTAAGAGTTCAGAACATTGAATTTCAGTTGCAACCGTATATGCAAAAATATAATTGTTTTGTGGTTGCATTTCATTACTGTAGATCAAGTACATCATATCTGCCTTTCCCATTTTAAATTACTTATGCTTACGTTGGTGGGAACAAATGCACAATCTTTAGCTCACTGAAAGATCCTTAAACTACCAAACTGCTTGACAGCTTATCATTTAAAGTAGGGAAACAGACGGGCCAAAGCAAACATGCCCAGAGTGTTAGAGTCCATTCTACTAAGTGTAATATTTAGTGAACCTTGAATTGAACAGGTCTACAGGTATAGGATGCAACTATAGTCACATGAATGATCTTTTCTGTTAGAAAGAAAGCTACTTGATATGGAGATTTACCACAGAAAGCCAGAAAAACTATGCTACCCTTTTTTGGTAGTTATTCCTTATGGCATAGACTAACTGTTTTCCATCAAATTGTAAAAGGCAGAAGTTTTTAATTGTAGAGGGTAGTTGTCCTGTCTCCACAGGGCATCCAGGACCACTCTATACCTTTTCATTCGTTTACTCCCATCCTAAATAATATTACCACAAGCTGTAATTCCCCTGCAGTTCATTCAATTGTGTTTAATAAACAATTTGGAAGGCCTTATACAAATTTTATGGTCCTTATCCAAGGTTATTTGGCTGGGAGCATGAGTGGACTTATTTTGTAGAGATGGGTGCAGTGCATTCACTCTGCTATTTTGAATCTGCCAGAATGAAGAGACGGGCCGGTGTTTGTTATCTCCTCTCGCTTGTGGAATTTGAACGATTCGCTATCCATAGCATATCCATCTTCTTATCTGAGTGTTTTGGAATAGTTGGGTATTTATTGCTTGTTTAACTGCCTTTTTGATAATAGAAGGTCAACAATAGATAATAATATACTTTTTTAGTCTGGACCAACTATGAGGGGTCAGCTATTTTCTATTTCTTCACAGGCATGACCACATTTTTTTTTTTCCCTAAAGAGGTTTCAGTATCCACCTTGATGTCTTTAGTCTCCACAAGAAATAACTTGAGTACAGAGGAAACTGTCATTCCTGTAACTGAACTGGTCTGATAATTCATAGGTTACCCGGCTAAAACAGGGTGTACAGTGTACCAGGTTGGAACATGAAATCAATTAGTTTTATAGGTTAAAAATAAAGTCTGAGGAGAAAAATGCAGTATGGTGTTAATTGAGTTCACAGAATAAAGTGTGAGGCTGTACCTGTGAGAATTGGCAGATTGTGAAGGCACTGTGTAGCAATGGGAGTTCACAGGTGCTAGAAAAAACAACTTTTATTATTCTAAGATAGGAGAGGAAGAAGAAAGTAAAGGATCAAAAGTACCAGAAAGAAAGACATCCTGAAATTAGAGCAGCCATCCTGCTGCCGAGCCTACTGGGATGAATACGATTTCTACAAATACTGACATTTTCATACTTGGATTGTGGTTGAATTGTTGACTTCTTTTACAGTTTTATGTGCTTTATCACGTGAAGCTTTGAACACAGCAACAGGGTTTCTTCAGTTAGTCGATGGTAAACTTGTGATTTAGATGTACTGACATTAATGATTTCCAGTGGCAAGACTGTGACATGCTGCCTTATCTGATTCTAGTGAAACCCAAATAGACTGTCTTTGTGTTCCCATCTACTGCATTAGCACAGAGACTCACCAGACATAAAGTGAATGAGTCCGTATGGTACATTTTGTACATTTCAGATTTAGATGTATGTCAAAGTATTTCAGATATGCCATCATTGTCTGTATGTTGTCAATAGTGCAGCACACATGCATATTGTTATTTTTCATTACACGATTCATGCTATTCACATGTAGGCATACTCTTTCCTTGTGTGAGGGTTAATAAAGAATCCTTAAATAATTGTCCATGCATTTTCTAGACCACTTAACTTATTCAGGATGAGGGGTTAGGACCTTATCCCAGCATGCACACGGTGAGGGGTGGCCCTGAGTAGGTTGCCAGTCTACAACCTAAACTTGCCCTGAGGTGATATTCACTGAGCCACATCAAATAGTTTACTTGAGAACATGCAACTGATCGAATACCATGAATGAATGTAGTGATGGTCAGATTTCTTGCATGGGTACCATGGACGGCTAGCTTGTTAGCCATATTCAGTGCAAGTTATTCTATTGCCACTATATTGTGAGACAAAAAAACAAAGCATTGCTACAATTGCTAAGCAATCATATTAATCATCTGTCAATCAAGGCTCTGCACAAGGGACAGCAAGCATCCAGCAGCACCCTGTGCATGTTGCTTAAAGACAGCCTGGCAAACTAGTGGCTCAGTTACCAAAGTTGCATACCAGCAATGTCCTTCAGCTAATTAACTTTTCTATGGTCAGTTTCCTGTCTATCTCCACTCCACATTGTTAGAAAAGCTCCACATTTGTCAAAAATGTGGAGGCTAACATTCTTAATTTCATCAAATGTTGAATGTTATTAACTGTTGTATGATTAGCAATGATTTAGTCTAAAGAAATTGGTTTAAAAATGCCAAATGTGTGAAATATTATGCTAAAATCAATGAGTGCAGATTCAACACCATATTGATGGCAGTAACACATAAACCAAAATCCAATATTCATGACTTTCAAGAGATTAAAACAAACATGTCTATCATTAAATTATTATAGGAAAACATTTCGTGGGGCACATGTGAAGCCAGAATTGTAAATAGTACCTTATATAATTTGCAATGTCATTACTTAGTACCTTGTCTTATGTATAGTTACATTTATATCCAATATTTAATGGATGAGTAGAACATATTGTACATATGGAAGAAATGTGCAGAAGTGTATGAGGATGCAGGGCTCATTAAAGTATGACCTACAGAAATGATCTACTCACATATATTTTAAACTGAATATCACACTATGCAGGGAGCCTGTATTTCGTTTGATGCAATCTCAACACACAATGAATAAATTAGTAAATCTGAAACTGTCAGTGACAAATACACTCATACAGAAACATTTAACTTATCTCATGGCTGAGATGTGGCAGTCATTTCTGGTATAATGTAGGCTGAACATGCAGGTTCGTGTGTACAAACCACATAATGGTGGCCATACAGGACATCAGGCCATGCCCTTATAAATCTACAGGACCAATAGGCTAATCTAAATGTTGCTGAATTGAGTGCAAGTATGTCACTGTGGTTCCTTTCACATCTACAGAAGGCTCGGCAGTGAATTTCTGCATCTTGAAGCCGCCCGCCTCCATGACCACTGTCAGCTGACACAACACTGCTGAACAGCTACCTAACTCATAGTCTAACCTTTACATGCCCAGTACATCTGCAATGTGATGGAGAGAGGAGTGTTTGTATCTGTGTACTCTGTGTATCTCTGGTAACAAAGTTTACATGATATGTCAGCTGATAGGGAATATAACAGCAGTGAAACTCAATTTAGTTTCTGTTAAGTTGGGTTCAGCATCAATTATGATAAAGGTTAGGCTGTCCATGGAATGAAGGTCAGTACAATGTAAAGGATTGTAAAATATTGTACATAAGTATAGAAAATAAAAGAAAAATGCAACAGATTAGCAAATCCATGGACAAAATATTATCCCTTAGAATAAAGAAACCAATGCACAATACCTACAGATAAAATGCTTCAAATTTCCAGTACGAACATATCAAAACACTAAAGCCATCTGGCAGAAAACATGCTTCTACCACACTAATAGTTATGTTAATAGCAAAAAACATGTCAGCTAGCACGCTCCAAGCACAGACAAGGTAACAAGTGAACATATTTCTAACAGAAAACAGATACTGACAATTGATTAGAGCAAAAAGCTTCTAGTAAAAAGCAGAATATTAGGCAGACTGATCTCAGGGGAAATGTGTACATATTTCTGAAGAAATGTTTTCCATCTGTTCAGTAGACTTTTACAAAAAGGAGGTGACTGTGCAGACTCAACAGATTTTTAGATAAAGAACAAACACATGACCACATCCGTGCCTTAACCAAGATCATTTGCAAAATAACCTAACCTGAACCTTTCCTATAAAACCTGCCTAAAGAGAAAACAGGTTTGGCGTAAATTTTTGTATTTATTAGGTTGTATGATGTTAGAAGGCGCAGTGAAGGCATGACCTGTGTCACATGTATTGGTTTAAACCTCACACGAAGAAACATCTCAGAAATGTTGAATACATTTGCAGTGAAGCTTTTATATTGATTGCTAATGAATGGCTCTTA
Organism: Oplegnathus fasciatus; assembly: GCA_003416845.1. NCBI lineage: Eukaryota > Metazoa > Chordata > Actinopteri > Centrarchiformes > Oplegnathidae > Oplegnathus > Oplegnathus fasciatus. The sequence goes on along the minus strand of NTHP01000376.1, from coordinate 419,981 downwards.
AGAACAATGTTATCAATGTGTTATAGCTTTAATTCCAATTCCTGCATTGTTCAGAGGAGCTGTAATTTTAATTAGTTTTAACTGCCTTAGCAGTGGAGGTAATTTCCCTCCAGTGTCAGTAACATTTACTCTTTGACTCAATGACAATGCTGACATCTGACTACCTTTCTACCCCCACGTAAGCACAACATGAACCTGACCACAAAGATGTCTATGATCTTCTTTACCTTAGCACTAACACAACTGAGTCAATAAGTACAATGTGTTATTTTTAATATATATGAATGAAAAACAGATAATTCACTGATGTGAAATCAAACTTTGTGAGATGAAAGAATCATTTAGCACAACAAAGTCACTGATTCAACTTTCTGGACCAGAGGTGACTCATCAATTTTAGTTCAGTTAGTCTAAGCAAGCACTGAAAATCCGTGAACAATAGTAGCATAATGCTTTGTTGATGAGCATGTTTGAATAGGGGCTCTGTGAATTATGTCTTATCTGATGGAAAACAGCACAACAGGACTGATTGTGGCACAGCCAAAGGTGACAAAGCTCTGTGTTTGCTGAAAAATTCAGTTGGTCGTACAACTGTCATTAGGGATTTTGAGACACTCATCAGTCTTTATGTGCATGCGTATGTATGATGATCACTGATGAATGGCTCCAGAAAACAGTCTGCATACGTAGACAAAACCGTTTCAGTTGCTTTGAAGGTCCTCATTAGAGGAAAAGGTGTCGTTTTTATAATGATGCCTTGTTGTGGCCAGTGATCGTCTTAGTGATCTTAACCTTCAAAGCTTTACACAATGTCACACGAGCAGAAAACAAACTTCGTCAGACCAGAACGACACGGTTCAGTTTCAATGCACCAGTTCACACAAGACAGAAAATACACCAGAATAATTACAGTACAACATTTACCCATCAACCCATTCCCTGATGCATTTTCCCTGTCCCATCCCTGTCTTCATAATGAATCGGTTGCCATGGCTACAGTTGCTTAGCAACAGGCCAGTCAAATGCTCCTAATCCTGCGCTGTTGACAGTGAGCTGTGACTAGGGAAGGGAGGATGAGAAGGGGAGAGGAGGGGAGGGGAGGGGAGAGGGAACAAACAGCAGCGCTGGAGAGAATAGATATGAGGTGTATATGTGCATGCGTGCATTGTGTGCCTGCGCGAGTGTTTGTGGGTGCGTTATTATGAATATGTGGTGCAGGTTTATACGCAATGGCTGAGGCTGAGCAACTGCAGTGAATTCTGTGTGTATGCGAGGTGAAAATGAAAAGCCTGGATGTGAGGTTGGCGGTTGTTTAAGCTTGTGCTAGCCAAACATCAAGGCAGACACTGACTGCAGTGTCAGCTCTATTTCTATTGTTTCAATTATTATTTTATTAATCTCTCACACAGGAATGAATTACCTGCCACATGAAAGAAGACTGACAATTAATTACTGGTGTCTCATGTTTTTTATGTCAAAGTTTGGCACTTTTCCTTTCAAGCCACAGCAAAGACGACATATGAACTGATCTGAGTGCGAAATGACAGTTTCCCTGATCAGTGGCTTTAAATCAGAAACACAGAGGCAGGTGTCAAAACGGTGTCTCAAAATGTATTCAGGAATATTCTCCCTCGCTCAGCTACAGCATCTTAACCGCCTAATGGGTTATCAAAGGCCTTACTACCATGTAATTGAATTGCTTCAATTAAGAGCTTTCCAGGAAAGGAAATGAGACTGTTCAAGGACACACCAAGTGAAAAAATCATGTCATGCTTTTTTGCCAGTATTTTTCTTACTGGGCTATACATGCTCACATACAGAAGGGGGACAAATTAAAGGAAAAACCTGAACAAAAGAGTGGAGGAACATATCAAATGCAGATGCTTGCATATAGGTGAAAAGCATTTTGCTGACATGGTTTCGGTCCATTTGTCCCTTTAGAGGGAAGGGTCAATGAAAATCAATAGAAAGTTATTCTGAGTGATCACCTTTATACTTAAATGAAACATTTCAATCCTAATGGGAGTGGTCTCTTTCAGGGGGACCATGCCCCCATCCATAGGGCAAGATGGGTCACTGAGTGGTTTGATGAGTATGAAAATGATGTGAATCATATGCTATGGCCTTCGCAGTCACCAGATCTCAACCCAGTTGAACACCACCATCATCAAAACAACAAATGAGGGAATATCTTTTGGAAGAATAGCGTTCATCCCTCCAGTAGTTCAGAGTTCAGAGACTTGTAGAATCAATGCCAAGGAGCACTGAAGCTGTTCTGGCAGCACGTGGTGGCCCAACACCTTACTAAGACACTTTGGTTTGGCACTGTTGGTTTTTCCTTTAATTTCTCACACGTTTGTTGTGTTCAATGTATCCCCTGTACTATCTCTTTATTGCATTACTAAACTGTAATAGCAAAAGCTGTTTGTTTGCTGTATGTTTTCCAGATTCAGTTTACCCTAAAGGTTATTGAAATGCTCTACGATGACCTCCAGTGTGACAGTTTAGTGCTACACACAACTATCCATGTTACATGTAGTATTACGTTAGCTCACCTGTACTAGTCTTGCCTTATACCTCATAACAGAACAAAGCTATTATTTGTCATTATGTTAGGTTTGGCTGATTATGGATATACTGCATAAGAATAAGACTATTTTGTTCGACTATAAGTGTGAACAGGTTTAAGTCAATTTTTATTTATATAGCCCAATATCACAAATCACAATTTGCCTCAGGGGGCTTTACAATCTGTGGTTAACCAATAATCCAAAATGTAATTTTGCTGAAAACCTGGCACGCAAATAATATAATGTATATTATGTACAATTGTAATGTTTTTATGTTTGTTTGTTTTCAAATCTAAACCCAACAGTGTTGCTGTCCACAGTAACAGAGACACCAGTAATTAAACAGAGAGAGAAAACAGAACGGGAGCAGCCTGAATAATGTAATTTTCAGGTAAAAACATGGTGACAGAGATCACCTCAGTAGATGAGCGCAAAGCACCCTGTCTTGTAAGGCAGTGACATTTAAAATGAACCTTAATGAATTAGGAAGGGGTGGCTGCACACTTAAGTAATTTGTATTTATGGGAAACAAAGCAATGACACTGGGATGAACTTCCTCATTAATACTTAAGCTTAATTAAGGCCTGCGCCTCTGGACTACTCTGACAGGAGGCGGCGAGGGGGAAAGCAGTGTGTGTGGGTGCATACATGTGTGTGTGCGTATCTGTGTATCAGTGGGTGTTTTGAAGCAAAGGAAGGGGGTCTGCATGCTTTAGTGCTCCTGGATGTTGATCTCCCCCTCCTCCCGCTCCCCATTAAGAAGCTCTTACTGTACGAGCGCTGTAGTGGCCAGGTGAAGAGACTGAAGACTCCCTGGGCTCAGCTGGCTGTCTCCTGCCATACTGTCTCAGCAACTGGGCTCTTGTTTTGACACCCTGGAGTGAGGTCAACCAGCCTGCCATGACTTTGTGTAGTGTACAATGTTAAGGGGCCAGCCTCAGCCCCCGGGGACACATGCTTATACAAAAAGAAGAGCTTATGTTTCAATCTGATCGGGTAACAACATGTGAGAGAACGGGAGCAGAAAGGAAGACATATGGATGAAGAAAGAGCAGTTCTAACCGTTCCGTGCAGAGCTGTGGTCTAACAGATTCAGCAGACACATTCTTATGCAATTTGTATTGAACAAAAGCTCAGTGTATTTTCTTCTTCCTGTGGTGTATCAATGTATTTGATTAAACAATTAGCTCATTTATTAGTAGGACAAAAAGTCTTTTTTTTACGGTATCCAGTGGTTCGTTTGCAAGAAGTTCAACAGACATCAATTTAGTTTCAATGTGCTTTTGGAAACCTTCACTTCCACAATTCGCTTCCACAGTTTTCCTTCAGGGATGTTTTTATTATGGGATACTCTGTCAAATTTGACTTCCTATAAAAAACGTTCTTCTATTAAAAGGGACCAAAATAACATTACTGGTTTGTTTTGCAACTAATGTCTATTAAGGCACTATTTGTAAGTGAAAACACTTCACTTGTTCAATAATAATTTATTATAAAGAGGCAGCCTTTAATATAGCCTTTTTAACCTACTGTACATTAGCCACTGTAAAAGATTTTTTGGGGCTGCATATGAGGGTTAAATGCAACTTTGGTTTCTCATAACTGTAGCTTTTTCATCATTATCCAAAAATAGTGCACTTACACCACTGAATAATCAGGGTTTACTTTGAATGTGCACTATGATGGTCTAATCCATCGCTATTCCCCTCGATATTTTTTTTTCATGCTGTGCAGATCTTGTGATTTGCTCAGAGCATCATGTTATTTCTGTAACCTTTTAAACAGCAGTCTTCCATCTGACAACCTCCCAGTCACAAGCTGCTGGCTAGTCGCCACATGCCAGCAGCTGCAATGAGCAGATCAACTTTCTTTTTTCTTCCCTTTCTCTTATACATCCCATGTCACATGAGCACAAACTGTACAGAAGCACATGGATGCATACATGCGCACGCACACACACACACACACACACACACACACACACACACACACACACCCACCCACAGAAGAAGCACACAGACTTTTTCTTCTGTACCAAAACCAGAGTATTTTACCATTCTGCAAACCAAATACATTTGAAAATTGGTTGAATATCCATTTTTTGTAAAATCCTGTCCAGCATGTAGTGGAATCAAAGGAAAAAAAAGCTTAATGATAAACAAGTTACATAACATAAAATAAACAAAACATTTTCGTCTGGTTTAATGCTGATACCAGTCACACTGTTCTTATTTCTGTTTTTGTATCTTATGAATAACTAATTTTGGCAGACATTAGTGATTTATACAATAAATAAATATAAATATAAATATTAGATTTTAACTTAATTTTGGAGAAAAAAATGTGACACCAAATGTGCACCAACATTTGGAAGACCTTTATTAAGATGTATTCATGAAGCTGAAGGCTGAAGAAGAAAGCAATACCATAGAGCCAGACCAGTCATGTTGCACTGTAAAAGTCTCAGTGGCTGAGAACTTAGACGAGAAGGTTA